>QMIH01002141.1:20623-78156 GCA_003987875.1 Clarias batrachus
TATTAGTAATATGTGATCAACCCCATCTATACATTTCTCTAAAAAGATTTAGCACTTATATTAATGTTTAATTCATCTTCTTAATTTCTCGTGCCTGGTCTGCCTGAGGCCTCTGCTAACTTCATATTAGTGAGCGGAGTGACAGGTTCAGCTCTATTGTCTACCATCACAGCCTGGAAAACAAAAGAAGCACCTGCCAGATTAGCTCCCTGATGACCCATCAGCAAGCAGCAGCATTGCCCCCACATTGGGTTGCCATGTGCCTGACACAAGGCCTTCATTATTAAACCAACAGCCCAGCAACTCATTTCTAGAGAAGTCCCTGAGGGATTGAGTACAGTATGACATGCTTCGGGGGTCAACTTAGTGCAACCGTACAGTACACACCATGTTGGCCCTTTATCAGGATTACCGTATGTGTGCCAAGAAAATAAGCCCCTCTGGGCGGCTGACTTACTGGGGTGTGTGCTGAACACATGGAGCCATCCTTTTCCGAACAAGCAATAAAAAGTCACATTATCAAACTATATAGCTACTGTACAAGAGGCCAGTATGACCACGGATCGCCGCACATTGTGCTTGGACACAGAGGCAATTATTTGCAGGTGCCGGGGTTATTTTCTCAGCCCAGTGCCAGGAACAACAGCATGGACAGAGAAACATGTGGCACCAACTTTTGCATGAATGTGCCAAGATGAAGCAACGCACTTGTTGCATACATCCATTTGTTGCACATCTGTCTCCGGGTCCAGTATGTGTGTGATGGCCTGGTGAAACCCTTCACGTGTTGAAATTTCTTCAAAACTATATCTCTGAATAGGGGGAATTTTAGATAATCGTTTTGGGAACAGGGTGCAAACTAAGGTTTAAGGGAAAGATAAATATGTTGTTATAGGAAATAATTTGTCATTTTATAGCCAAAAATATCCAAAATGAACCAAAAGATGACAAGATTCCTGGTGGCTTAGAAGTGAAAAGTAATTCGGCACACTTGGCTAGCGGCTAGCACTGTTGTCGTGCACCTCCAGGTTCCGGGTCCCGTGTGCATGGAGTTTGTGCCGTGCCTTCTGCCTGGTGGGTTTGAAGCGGTGTAGACAATAATTGAGAGATGGATTAATTAACGAATTGATTGATTGATTGATTGATTGATTCTTTTATCTTTTTAGGCTAGAATTCAGCCACGGCAACCATCTGATGGCTCTTTCCCCAGCTTCCGATCCATACTTCTTCCATGCTTAAGGTTTCTTTCTTGTCACTTGTCTCTCGTTACATGTTAATCATTATAACTATAAAAAGATCAACATTTCTATCCAAACACACTTATTTATACTACCTGACTGTAAAATGCACAGTGTTCTCARAAAAGTCGTGGGAATAATGTTCATTCAAATAAGACCTTCCTGGTGTACTACACTGGAAACGTGTCTAATCAGCCTGTCCATCTCTATCTGATAACCATAACTTTTCTTTTCCGATTGTGAAAAAAAAAAATAAATAAAGGGAAACACGCCCATTTTAACCGGTTTCTAATAGGTTGTAACCATACCTTGCATTGTCTAAATGCTTCTTTCATCCCCCGCAGGAAGGTTTGGGCATTCCAGACTAATCTGATTGAGATGTGCTCATGCTGGTGATTAGCATGCAGAGATAGAAGGTACCCCGGGCCTGACCCTGAAGGAAGCATTTCTAGAAGAACATTGCAGGATTCGACAATTAACTAAACCAACTTTCACATCCCTTTTATATCATGCAGTGAGCTCAGAGCGACATATAGTGTGTACGAGCAGAGGCTGCATGCTTTCTTGCAGCGTGGTTCCAAACCACTGCGAACCTGCAGCTGATAAGCTTGGCACACGGGATCAGAAACAGGTCAGTTTGCACCTTAGTCGGTTCAGGTACGTGTGGATTCCAGGATTCTGCCGCCCACGCTGTGAGCACAGGTTAGAGGGTGCAGTCAGAATGGAGCCACCTCAGCAGAATGCATGTTTGTTTTGGAGAGTAAATAGAGACCAATTACCATGCGGTAACTTTGATCAGCCCTCCGTGTTGTTTGTGGGAAAGAATGACACGGTTACTATGTTCTAAAAACTGGGAATGATGGACAGAATTCTGGAGAAATCAGGATGAAGGAGTGAATTGCTTCATAGACTGAACATTATAGCTGGAAATGTAACTGGATTTAACTGTAYAAGGTTTTCATTTGTTAGAATTGATCTTGATCCTAAAGTAATAAAAATTTACTTTAGTGATAAAAAAAAAAAAAGCTTATTAAAAAAAAAAACTATTTGCTTAAGCCTGGAGCAAAATCATTATAGGCTTGAAATATCCAAAACCCTAAAACGAAACCAGACCCAGAGAATACAGTGTGAGTTTTCCACAAACATTGAGAGCCGAGTTGGACTGGGGCTGAGCGCCACCCCTTGGTAGACCATGCCTGTTGCTAGCCAGCCTGCACATCCACCTCAAAGAACATACCAATTAAGAGGGGTATCAGTGCTGGGCTTTATGCGGCATGATTCGCAGTACCTTCAGACAAAGCTCCCTTCACTTTGAGACATGTTTAAAGAAATGGAGCACTCATCAGACAGTGAATGGAAGGAACAACACACGAGACAAACGCGCTTTCACGAGAGGGAGTTTCTGAACGCGTAAATCCTCCACGCTCTCTTTGGCTGCGGCCTTAATTCAGAGGTCGATCATGTAACAACAACAAGCGGTGACAACCCCTGCTCCCCCAGCACCTTGTGAAAAACACAAGGTTTTCGCGATGGACTTCAGCTCGGGCTAAAAAGAGCGCCGTCTCRAGATGTCCACACAATTAAATTACTCTAATGCAAGTAGACAGGCAATCTCGATACTATAGTCAGCACGCACAATGCACTGTAATTACGCATTCACAAAATGCAAGCATTTAAAATGTAGGTGTAAGAGAACTATAGGCTTGGAAAACAGAAAATGGGCCACAACCACCGTGAAAGTAAGTGATCTTACCCTCGGAGCCCTACAAGAAAACCGAGCCCAGTGTCCTTATGAATAGCTGCGAGTTAGGCATGATACAAAGTTCAAATAAATAAACTGCAATGGAGTGTGGTACACCAAAAGGTCAGCACTATGAATTGAATGAGGCCCAGAAGTTTACCATCAGCTGTGTAATGCGGTTGGTTGGACATCATGCTTAAAAAAAAAAAGAAGAAGAAAAAAAAAAAAAGAAGTGTTTTTCTTTCAGTAGCTGAACTAAGAAAAGAGACAGAGGAAGTGGATGGGTCTTTAAACACAGGACTTGTGTCAAACTATTTGAATGCATTCAAATATTAACGATATAACATTACAGTGCTAGACAGGGAACAATGGCATGATCTTATATTGCATAATGCATGCAAAGTTTTGTGAAAGAACAAATCTGTCATTAGTTTCCAAGTAATTTCTGTCAATCAAAACTTGGGCAAAATAAATGAAATTAATGTACCATAATACAGGTCTATCTTCAATTCACATTCAGGTAGATCAAATCTAAAATAGCTTTTTTTTTTTTTTTCATTATCTGTGCAATATCGATATGTTACAATAAGAGTTGGCGCCTAAGAGTTTTGCATATACAGCACTGAGTAAGGCTCGTATTCACCGAACATACCAATGAAAATTTTTATGTGTCATGTATATATTAAATGTTTCCGAAAACAACTTCAAAATTAATAAATAAATAAATAAATAAATAACATTACAGAAGAATATGTGCATGCCTGTACAGAATCCAACATATTAAACTGAATAAAATTTAATTAAATATAAAAAATAATAATAATAATAATAAATAATAAAATAATATTGGCTCCTGGATCTTGCATGAAAATAGAAAGGAACAAGTGTGTGACCAGAAGATCTCTGGCATATTCTCCAGCATACTCAGTAAAACCTCCCAACTGTTTTTCTTATAAAATTGCACAAAATCTGTATCTTACATTACTGATCATTTTAAAGCAGAGTTTTCGCACCATATATTGACGGTGTTTATTTTTAATACAGTTTAAGAGAAATTTATTTTATTTGTATATTTTTTTTCAAATGCATCTTTGCTTATGGCATGTTTTGTATGTGCCCCAAAACTTTTGCACTGTACTGTAAGTAAAGCAGCTGTTAGGTTTTACTGAGAGTGCTGGAGAATATGAGTTCTTATGGTAACTTTGTCACAATTGCTCCATTTTCATGCAAATCCCAGGAGTCTACATTATTTTTTATTTTTTATTTTTGTTGTTGTTGTTTTATCTGAAAACTGGTCTGTCAGGTAACATGTTGCTTTCTAATACAGGTATGCAACGATTCTTAATGCTATTATCTGTAATGCTATTTATATATTAATACATAAAGTTATTTTGGAAATAGTGAACGATTTTGTACATAATATGTGCTACACAGGTTAACAGTCGTTTTTTTTTTAAATCAGATTCCAGATGCATTCCCTTGTCTAACTGGCTGAACAAAAGCCTCTCCGCATCAATAAGAAGAATGTCGAAACAACCCAGAGGAGGTTCCTTAAAGCTCTGCTCTTTCTTCCAACCTCTTCCCAGAGCCCAAGATTGAGAGCTGCAGAGGGTCTATATTTTCTTAACAGATGGGTGCTCTGCTATGCTAAGCTGTGAGGGTGTAGCTCTTGTGGTGCATACATTCAGAAATGCAAATGGAGACTGTCGGCAGATGTGGCTTTAAATAGCGTCACACAGAGCGCCCCACTGCTGGAACCCACAGGGCTCAGGCCTGAGTAGCGCTGGGTGGGGGAGCGTCCCACACCAAAATAAATGGATCCCTTTGGGTTAGGGCTGGTTTAAAAGCGTTAAGGCCTCTCGCTCAAAGACAGAAGGTTCGGTGGAGGGGAAGGAAATGGTGAAAATGTGCATTTAGCACTCTTGTATGAAGGGTCTTGAGAGTAGCGTGGTGAGGTTTTGGTGGGAGGGAGAGGGGGCAAGTGTTCATGAAAATGAAGAAAGAATGAAACAACGGAATACAGATGTTTCTGAAATTGAGAAATTACGTTGTTTTTTTTTTGTTTTTTTTATTCTCCTTTTATTCTTCCAGAGCACAGTTACAGTGTAACTCTGGCATCATTTCCAAACAGGAAACTTGATGCTTTGTGACAGTCCTAAAAAGATTTAGCAGAAGTTAAGTAGATGGAGATCATTGTAATCTGAAGCGACACAAGAAATGTAATAAACAAAAGCCTCAACTTAAACCTGCTCTTAGGTAAATGTAAAGCTGCAGCAGGAAGTGGTGAAAGTTAAATAAACACTTCTCTCTCTCTCTCACCATGCTCAAACAGAGGCCTCCCAGATGCAGCTTAAATGGGCCGGAAGATTTTTTTTTTTTTTTCCTTCTCCTTCTGGAAGGAATTCCCATTCACAAAAAAAGATGAAGTGTTTTAAAACAGAGGCTGTTTCACCCCATGTTTCTGAGACTGATGAGGCAACAACTATCTAGATGATCAAACCATGCATACTTGCAATTCAAGACATTGGTCATATTCAAGAACAACTTGCGTGATTTATTTTATGAAGAAGGTTAGACAAAGCACTGACACTGAAGATTCCTTCCATAAATGTTAGACACGCATTTATTCAAACCTAAGACTTGAGTTACAGAAGGAACAATTGTCAGAGCTTCTGCTATAGAAAATGAATCGGCACCTTCTGATCAATCTGATTTGAGAATACAAGAGTGCTGAGGGATAAGAAGAACTTAAAACATGTTTCTTTTTCTGTTAGACCATTTGGGGGGAAAAAACTAAGTGAAATATTTTAGTGTATTAAAAAAAAAGAATGGTTGAATATTCATAAAAAGTCAGCTTTTAGAACTTCTTGAAAGTAATTGGCAATCTCATAATGAGCATCATCTCATGTGGTTCTCTTGTGTAAGTCAATATCTGACAGATTACACACTCTTTAGTTCGAAGACCTTTTTAAGTGGTCTAAGCTCAACCATTAGGTCATTTGAGTTGAGGAATGACAAGGTGACACTGAAGTCACACAGATGTCTTGGGTATAAATGCTTTACCCTGGGGTGAAACAACTGAGAGACCACACTGTCTGCCACATTCAGAAAATGATGGCCTGGAGAAGGCGAGGTTTAAGCCTTTTAAGTCATGAATAGCAACATACACCATGAAATTGGGGGACAACAGAGGGCTATGAAATCGGGGAAAGTACCGGAGGTGTTTTTGGTAARGTGTAAATTGTAATTGGTAAAGCTTAAAGACGCAGTAAACATAAGAGCTGTCTTGGAGAGGAGCAGATCCTTGTTGAATCCATGCTTTTTAAACTCATTACCATGCCATTGTGAGGATAGGTCAGATTTTCATGGTGTTAGAGAAAAGGGGAAGTGGAGGGCAAGTTTACATGGCAACAACCACCTCTGGTGGTCCCATTAGGGGCCATTACTTTTACTGACATTTTTTTAAGGCCTTGGCATCCAGGCTGACCCAGACCTTAACTCCAGGCTGGACACCAGCACCATCAGGGCCCCTGATAAACATGGCTGTAGAAACATTCCTTTTTGGGAACAGACAGAGCCCTGCATCATCAAAGCACTGGGAAAACTTTGGTTTTGACATGGCTCAGGTTTTGGCATTTGAGGAATCCCTTTTAGGCTCAGGGTGAGGTGTCAAAGACATCATGGAAACATTTGCCAAAGAGAGAGTGACCAGATGGTAGACGATGAAAGGATTACCATGTTGCTCATGGTCAAGTCTATGGCCTAAGCTCTATTAGTTATTAGTTATTATAAGGGGTGTTCGAGTCAAACCAGGATTTTCATTTCATTAGAGTTTGGATACCATCAAGGAAGAAAAGTTTTCCCAGTACGCCAGAGCCTACAGAGTCTACTTTACCTCTGAAAYGCTGGCCTCTGGAGGAACTTGTTTAATAGCCCAAACATGTGGTAATGGCTTGAACCGTGGTCAGGAGTGTAAGGTGATGTAACAATAAATTCCCAGCCAAGTTCCTGTAATGTGCAAGTGGTGTTGATGAACAGACAAATGTGTCACCTCACATCTAAGTTGTTGACAAATTATCCATCAATTTTCAAGTTCTACTCACTGAATGTTCACAGGAACGATTTGGATCTCTTCCTCTGCTCATGAGACTACAAGTCCCGGTTTGACCTGAACGCCCCTTGCATTTTCAGTGCTGTAAAAAAAAAAAAAAAAAGTTTGGCCTAGTGGCCTAAATATCTTATTTACATTTAGATATGTATTTAAATATGATTATTTACATATCATTCAGGGATGTGGTATCACATGTATTTTTATGCCTTGTTATTTAAAAAAAGAATATTTAAAAAAGTAATTGGACATTTTATCCTTCATAAGTCCCTTCCAGCCATGCAGTCTGAACGGCATGCTCTGATGTGGCTCCCAGACAGGACAGGAATATAGGTTAAGCCAAAGTCACAAGTACGCCCACAGATCCACCACAAAGCATGGGAACGTATGAGTGCAAGTTATTGCCACAAGACCATCACTACGTCCACTAACCAGTAATCACCCACACTGGTAAATAAAGCAAAAGCTTAGATCTGCCTATCTATCTCTGGCAYGATAGATAAGGCTACAGGTCACCTGATGATAACACATTACACTTTGTGTTGTGAAGAAACAGGACGTTGACCAGAACAGGTCCTTGACTTTGGGGGTCCAATAAAACAATAAAAGCACAGTATATCCTGCCAACTAGGATCTGTGGGAGGGTTGCGGTCACACCAAGCAATGTCACAATGCTGGGAGCCCCACGACTGACCGCTGAGCTGCATTGTTGGCCAGTTGAGGAGCAACGTCACCATATAAAAATAAGAAAACAAAAAAGGGTAGTTGTAAAAAAAAAAAGAAAGAAAAGAAAAGAAAAGAAAAGAAAAAACAGCAGTTTCACAATGGACCTATTCTTAAGCTCAAATGAGATATAAATGCCCCAAAAAGCTACRAAGGAGAGGAACTTTCCCGTAACAAAATAAGTGCATTCTTGTTCTTAACATTCCCTCATAAATGTGTTGGGTCTTTTTGTGTGAGTCTGGCTGTGGCTCAGTCAAGTCCAGAGCCGGCTTCATGAGTGCTGAACAATTATCCAGAATGGTGAAATAAAGGATGCATTAATGTTAATCAATACAAAAAAAAAAATCTAATGAAAGTGTGTCTGTTTTGATTTGTGGACCAGTATTTAAAAAAAAAAAATAAAAAAAATCGGGAGCGTCTGAGTTTCCTCTCACATTTTAGAATCCACTAGACCATGCATTCAACACCAATCAATCAGTGCGACCAGTCAGACGCAAAACAACAGAGGATTCCAGAGCTCTCTCCCATGACAGAACCAACAGTCCATTAGAATTTAACAGAAACAACTATACGTCTGTTGAAAACAACATTAGCCAAATACACAATTTCAGGGGCCACTGGTTTAAAAAACAAGTCCACTTTGGGTTCATTCACAGAGTCATCAATGAAAGGCAACGATTATTTAATAAAGTGTCAATTCTGATGCCATTAAATAAAGGAGTAAGCATTTGTGATGTTCAGTTCAATGTTAATACAGTACAGTACATACAGTAATACAGTTTAGATGCAGATTAATTTGAAGATGTGTGGATTCTTTTCATCAGTATGGACCGGGCAACTGGTCAGTACCATAGGCAAGATGAATGGAATCAAATACAGAGCATTTAAAAGAACACCTGGTGAATCTATGTACAAGAGACTTAGGTTCATCTTCCAGTGAGACAATGCAACATTTCACTTCAAAACCAAGAACATGAATGTTGGACCAGATCTTGACCTGATTGGAAATCTGTGGCAAGACCTGACAGCGTCTGACGTCTTGTCAAAGGGAACATGTCTCAGGATATGAGGAAGGCATCCATCAAGACTCTTTCACCTAGATGGTGAAATGAACTTCCTCTGGCTGTCCAAACAGTTGAGTCACAGGCAGATTCAAACAACATTGTTTCCTTTCTAAAAAAAAAAAAAAGAAGAAGAAGAAAAGAAAAACTCTATAAAACTCTAAAAAACTCTAAAAAATATAATTTTGACTGATGGTGACCTAGTGAACAAGAATAGTAATGTAGAGACCTTTAAGCACTTCCGTACTGTAAGTTAAGGGCATCTGCCGAGTGTCATAACTGTAAATGTGAAAATAAAACCATTTCAAGTTGTTTCATTACAAAAAAAGAAGAAAGGTTTGAGGTGTGTAAAAAACATGTGCAAAACCACTGTAGGAACCTTTATTGTCGGGGAACATCCATAAAACAATTTCTGTGCTTTTATCACTTACATTATACAAGCTGCACAGCAGGTGCATACAGTATGTCAAAAAGAATGAAGACTCGTCCACAAATGTTAAACAAGTATCACAAATAAATCACTGGACATTTAAGTCAAACAGACTTGTGGTGAAATTTCTCATGAATGAAGCTGTAAAGCCAAAGTACAAAGCCATGTACAGAAGACTCCAAGCACAGTACTGTGATAAGACTCTCAGCCGCGGTAAAAGTTTAAAGAAGGCTGTACAGTACGAGTACGTCTGTGAATGACGATCCATCCTGGCTGAGGTGGCTCAGAGCCCACTGCAGTCTTTCCCGTGACAATCGACAGATAACTTGTTACCAGATTGTGGAAAAAAAAAATGCATCTCTTTATGGAAACTGAACATACAGGTCATTCACCAAAAGCACTTGCACATTACAGGAACTTGGCTGGGAGTTATTGCCACATGCTCTGTACAGTCCTGACCTCGTTCCAAGCCATTTCCACATGTTTGGGTCCTTAAAGATCTTGGGCCGTCAGCATTTCAAACATGAATCATGTCTCTTGTAGCTTTGCTCTGTTATTCTGCGCTATCAAAAGTCCCAGTTTGACCTGAACGCCCTTTGAAACGTTTGTTCTCAGACAAGAAATCAGCATGTCAACAATGTTGAGTTAAATGCGTTTATTATCATGTATTTAATGCCAAAAAGAAATTACAATGATTTGTCACACACATTTCACACACATTAGACAGTTTCTAGGGATAAAAGATGCATTTTAATTCTATTACCATAAAAATTTATTATTTGTGTAGAATCATTTATTCCTAATTATAAACTGGAAAACAAACAAAATACAATATTCACCCCTATCATCTTTTTAAAAACCGCCAGTAATTATGAATATATACTGTATATAAAGAAAAGCCGGGTGAAATTTTGTCATCTCAAAGAGACAAATAGAAAAATGATTTGCCAAATTAGTTAATTGGTCGTACACTAGCTAATTCATCATAATTTGATCTGTTTTATAAATGTCATCAATTTACGTAATCATTATGTTTATCGCTAAAATTGGTTAATGTAGAAAGCCATCTAGCTCCATGTTTTGTAGAACGACCTTTTATTCACCCTGGTTTGTATTATTATTTAATCTGATTGTTTTTAAATGTATAGAAATGATTTAGTGATATTACATCATGACCTGAGTTTTAGACCTCATGACACTCACTCATTGGCTATACTGCTTTATCCTGTATACAGGGTCAGGGGTCTGGATCCTATCTTAGGAGACTTAGGGCATGAGGCGTGGCCAGTCTATCACAGGGCACACACATATACCCACACTCACACACTAAAAGCAATTTGGGAAATCCAATCAGCCTAATCCACATGTCTTTCGACTGCGGGAGGAAACCGGAGTACCTGGAGGAAACCCACCAAGCATGGGGAGAACATGCAAATTCCATGCAGGTGGGAATTAAACATGGACCCTGGAGGTGCAAGGCAACAGTGCTAACCACTAAGCCACCATACCACCTAATGATGATCATGACTATTATCTTTATTATATTATTATTAATAGTAGTAGCTGAAAATACATTTGAATGGACAGTTTTTACCCAAGTGACATTCAAGAACATCCATCTGTATTCATAGTGACTTCTACTCTGACAATTCCTTCTGTCTCCTGTTCTCTCTTGGCTTTTTCCTGAGCAGTTTATCACCAATGAAAAGGCAGATGACATGCCATAAAACCCTGCGGAACATCAGTAWTRTGACCAAAACCACCACCAAAACACCTGAAAACATCGTGAGATGACTCTACAAAGTGATACCTAATGATGTTTTAATGCAACAAAAGCCCTTTCTTCACTCCTCTGTACTGTATATTTCTTGTTCCCCCCTTTTCCCTCGTTCTGTTTGACAGCCTCAATGCCCTGTGCCTGCTGGCCAAACAGAGATGTGTAAGTATTAATTCCAAAGACGAGTCAGGAGTGTGTGCCCGGAGCAATGTAATCTCAGCTGCATGCCAAGCTCAGGCGCGAGGCCGAGGCGTGGGGCTCAGGAGCAGGCAGCTGACAGGGCAAGGTTGAGTTGCTGTTGCTGTGTTGTCAGGATGTAGATCGAGGGGGGGGGGAATGCGCAGTGGTGACGAGGGGGGCCTGCTGCACTATTCAGCCCTGGCTTTACCCACTTCAACCTGCTAACAATGACAGCTCTGTCCGRGAGAACTCCAAGAACCGAGCCGGGGCCCCCTCCCGAACTAAAAGCCCTGATTTGTGGAGTGTGCCCCGCTCCCTTCTCCCTCTGATCCCTTGTCTATCTGTCCTTCGCTCCTTTCTTTGGCGCAGCACTGATGTAATCCAAAAACATCCACGGGAGCAGCTGCACAGCGAAACTGTCCTCTCCAGCTCTCTCTCTCTCTCGCTCGTTTTTTTTCTTCTTCTTCTTCTCTCACTCTATCTCTCTCAGTCGCTTTCTTCTCCTTTTCTTTCTCCAGTGGCATGCGAGGCTGTCACAGGGAGGGAGCTGTGGGGAGCGGAGACAATTAGGGCCTTTCTCTTCTCTAAAATGGGCTATCACTTCAAATCTCTTTTGCCATCTACCTCCGTATCCTGTTTGAAGAGCTTTCGGCGTCTGGGGCGAAGACAAATAAAGAATTCCAACAGTTTGGGAATGCTGCATCGGACATGGGTTTRGACACAGAAAAGAACAGGAATGATGAAATCGAGAAGTTTTTTTAAAAAAATTTTTTTATAAGAGTTAAAAGTTAAAAGTGTATGATATGGAAAAACTCACCTGGTGTTCAGCCCTCAGGAGCTCTTACTCCCTAGTCTTAAGCAGCAGTCTTATCCCAAAGTAAAGACCATGTATTTGGTTTTAAGGTTTGAAGTGTAACCTTGCTGATATGGCACACAATAGTGTTCGCTTTTGGTCTGAAAACTTATTGTGTGTGAAAGTGTGTGTGGGGGATGGGGGGGGGAGTCCTTGAGATCACATTGAACATACAACAGACTGTGAACTTCTGAAGGTGAAAAACTTGTGAGACTTATGTTTCTGTTTTTACTTGCTGTACAGCGTTCTAACACCCCGCTGCACGCTTTTGCGAGGAGCCSTGAGGGTTATCCTGTGTGGGAAAACCTTGATCGATACCATCCCTCCTACATGCCACAGAAGATGGAGATGCACAGGGGGGTGGCAGACTGTGTCCTACAAAGGACCCACAAATAAAAACAAAAATCCCTCTTCAAATAGCCATCACATAAAGAAGTGTGTTTAATTTTTTTTTTTTTTTTACATGTGTCATCTGGAAACGCACAACAACAAACACCCTTAAAACAACTACGATTATGTTCCATGCTATCGTGTGGATCTGGGAAATGCCCCGAGTTCTGACATTCTGTTTGACCCCAGTTGACCTCTGAGAAACTTGAGGTGGGGCAAACACATGCGGAGTTTCTCAACAAACTCTTGGTAATGGCAACCAGAGAGGCCAAAAGCTACTAGCTGCCGAGTGGAGGAACAGGTTAGGGCAGTAAGGGTCGGAAACAGGACTCCGTACAGCCACGGGGCAGGAAGTGGTCTGCTCAGTGTTAGATGGGGGGGGGCATTGATGGTAAATAAACAGTGTTAATGACCAGTGCTTTCAAGCCTTATGTCAGCTGCCAGTTCCTCCAATGGGGAACGAGTATTTTTGAAGAAGGCACAGATTCCATGAGCTGATCATATAAGCATTTCACTGCATATCGTACTGTGTATGACTGTGTATGTAACAAATAAAATTTGAATTTGATCAGATGTCTAGGAGAAAAAGCTTGGTGATATGAGATATGAAAAAGATGTCAACTTTAAAAAAAAAAAAAAAAATGAGGTTGTGACTTGTCAAAAAGTTTGACTACTCTGTAACTGCGGTTTGGATTGAAATGGACATTTGAATACGGCATGTTATTATCTCAATAGAAACGACCTACTGTACTGATGGATTTTTTTGTTTAACGTTTTTAAGAGAAGTTTCCGATATCAGAGCTTTCTAAAAGAATAAGCACTTCTCAGGCACATGGAGAAGTCACATGTACAGAAGGTACAGGAGCAGCATATAATATAYGCATATATACATACATACAATATATACAGTTAATACATCATTTACTGTATAAATTATAAGATTATATATTTTTAGACACATAATGTTGGCAATATTGCAAAAAAAAAAATTTGACTGGAAAATATGGCTTAACTTATGGTTTTTGAATTCGGAGCGGGTGGGGTGGGGTGGGGTGGGGGGGTTGGGGGTATATCTCACCACTCCATCACTGATTTATTTCCTGTAACAGCTTGCCCCATTTCTTGTTATTACATTTTTTTTTTTTGCATTTCATTGAATATGTCTCTATTTTATAGCTTAAAGGTTTATTTAAAAAAAAAAAAACATTGCAAATATCTATTTTAGAGCTCATCACCACAGAGATATCAGATAAAACTTRGCCCTAAATATGAGCCATATTCACTTTTAAGTAAAGTGGTGGTTAATTATTTTTACCTTGCATGTTTCCATTTTGCTTAATGGTATTATATTTCTTTTTATTGTACAAAGGAAACAAATTCCGTCCACAAGCCTAATCCTGCATGTGAAGTCTAGACATAATGATCTTCTTGCACTTGCCTGCAATGGCTTGTTCAMTCCATCYTGAGATCATCTATGTGATTATGTAACTGGTAGTATTCCAGTAACTGGGAACCCAAACATTTCTGAAATGAACTGAAACATCTAAAAAAAAATTCTTTTTTTTTTTAAATCACAATAATGTTGCATTTTGATCATATTTAAGTGACAAGTGGACAAACARGAATGTTGATAAAAATCATTCTCAAGGCGGAAACTGGGGTTAAAAGAGGAGGAAGTATCACACAAAACCCTGGGTTCAACTGGCAAAACTTAAGAGGGTAAGGGGGCACTGCACTGGAGGCTACAGCCATTTTGGTCTTCGTCCAAGCCAAGCTGAGTGCCAAATGATGAGGACACAGGGCCCAGGATGTGGGCAGACTCTGCAGTGTGGGTGGGCTGACCCCACCTCTCTTTATGCCTGGGCCCCTGTTGATAAAATGGGCATGAAGGGATGTGCCTCTTCTATCCCCATTTAACCTACATTGTGAGCCTTTCGCTAGTTAGCTAGTCTTCAAATGAATTGTTGTCACTGATTCCTGCCAAGGTTCATGCTTTATTACTCTTACCGTAGAAAAGCCAATTGGTTAAGTGCGCATCTCGAGAGCTTTAATGACAGACAACTTTGATACGGTATCAAGTTTGATTCCAAGGTTTCGTGGAGATGAAACGTTTCACACCGTAATCACTAATTAATGAACATGATTGCAGCAAGGCAAGGGAGAAAATGGGCTGAAATTCTGCACTGTGTCACTTTCTCACGGCCAGTCAGTTAGCATGATGATTGTCGTCCTCGCATTAAAAGCCTGTTTTAAAGGTCGAAGAGTGGGCCAAATGACAAGGTTGGGAGGATATTAATGCACAGCGCAGCTAACCAGGAAGACGCCCAAGAACTGCTCTGTTCACGGGTTCTGTAATCTCAAAATGCTTCATTTCACAGTTCATCTATTCAGCACAAGAGCAAACAGTAACCACATCCTGTGTCATCAAAATTTTAGATGGAATTTGCATTCGGAATTTACAAACTCATTTGGTATTTAAATTCAGCTAGTAAATTTGTAGCAGTAATATTCATATTAGAGTATTTTATCCTCGGTCTATCTCTCTGTTCAGACAAAGTGATAAAGAGGTGGGATTTTCCCCCTTAYTGGGAAATTGCTGGCGAGTTTTACCACCGTTAGCCGTTCGTTCATGCAAATGAATGATTTGCCTCCAAGTTCACAGTGGATTCCTAATATCGCCGTCTTTGAATGCACCATGCTGGTGGGAAGAAAAGCTTTGGGACTGTATTCAACACAAAATGCACTGTGAAGTCTGAAACCATGGCATATCAATACATGGCATTGATGGCAAGCTTTGAACGTACAGTAGGTTGAGCATCAGACAGTTAAAGTGGTAATTGGGACCAAAGTTAGCAAAGGAAGCCAAATGTCCTTGGCAATGGCAAATTCATTTATTCATCTTCAGTAATCACTTTATCCAGGTCATCATGATGGATCTGAAACCWATTCAAGCAACACTATCTCAGGAAAAGTGAGGAATGGATAGATACTCTCACGATGAGACACCAGCCCACTGCAGAACGTCATGCAAATTCACTCCCTCATTCATTTAGCATAACCAGCATGTTTTTTKGGGGGAAACAGAATAAACTGAAGGAAACCTGAAGGACACAGTGGGAAACTCTGCCTAGCAACCTGAGTGCAGAACTCAACCAGGAACCTTGAACTTGTGATAAGTACATCGATGTATGACACAATATTATACAAATGTATAAGTGTGTTCTAAATCCAGCAATATATCTAGGTCATCTAGTAATGTTTTTGATATCAGGCTTGGATTCATATCCGTTGTTTTGACTGTGCTATGTACAGTAAATATACTGTATCTTACCAATATCTTTTTTTGTGTCTGTGTGTCTATGTGAGTGAAGGCAGAAATGGATTTTGCGGGAGGTAGGATTGGGGGGTGGTCGAGGGAAGCGAGGGTTATCGACAGGCAGGGCGCAACGAATGGCTGGCGCCAGACAAGCTCCACAAGCCTGGGGAAGATTTAGCGCCAAACAGTGCCGAGTGTCGGAGCGAGTGCGTGTGTGTTTGGGAGTGTATGTGAGAGGGTCAGGCTCTGAATGCCGAGCTGTTCAGGGCAGATTTCACGGCTGGCTGATCACAGGCGTCCGAGCCTCGACCCTCGCGACAGCTGCAAGGCCCTGCCGGCATTGCCCACTCCCCCCCCCTCTACCCACACACACACACACCTCCTCCATCCATACTCTGCACAATGGGGGCCAGCCTGGACCGGCACAGCCTAGCCCAACACTGGAGCGCCTGACAGGCCGCACTCGCTGCTAACGATGGCAACTGTGTGAGGTATGCATATTGGGGTGGGGGGGGGGCGTTCATGCTAATGGAGCGAATGAGCGGGAAACGCAACAGCCCCTGCTCTCCCCCCTGCAAGCTCAGTGAGGTGCTCCTGGTTTTCTATAAGATTATTTCTCTTTCTTCTCTCTATTTGCTTTGCACATTTGTTTCATTACCATCATTTTTTCCTCTTTCTCACATCTCTCTGCTCCAAAGAGAGCACGCCCCTCGTACAATACAGCGACGCCGTGGCCTTTGCACACGGGAAGTTTTCGGGAGGCCGAATTGGGTCAGAGTTCAAGGAGGACAGATTGGCTCCGAGCGCGGCTGTGCTTACTGTGCCTGATCATTGACAAACAGCACAAACGTATGACACAATGATGAACAGGGAAATAAATAGCTGTAACCAGTGATAAAGCATCAGTGAATCATGTAGGCAGAAAACAATGACCACAAATATGCTGATCTACAGAGCTTTTCACTTATTTCCCAAGCTGCTGTTATTTCAAAATGCAAGCTTCAGTAAGTTAGAAGTCGAAAGAAGTGTGAAGCCATAATTCATATTGTTAGACCTTAAAGACCTTAATTTTTAAGATTTATCTTAACTGGGAGTTAGACTATTCAAGCATAAACAGAGTGTAAATGATTTCATATAAGGATATACATCATTATAATAATTATATATCAATATTTTTGATCGTGTCCTGGCTGACTCGCTATATTTACTGTATTTAAATATTGTTGTGAACTAGCTGACTTCTGTTGYATCATCAAATATGATTCATTTAAGCAGTCAGTTAATGGTTTATGGGAATCAAGGAAACAGCTACAGTACTGTACAAAAGTCCTAAGCACATGCAAAGAAATGCTATAGAGCACGGAAGCCTTCAAACGTGTTGGAATACTAATGTTTGGAAATGTTTTTTTAGTAACTCAACAATAAAGTTCTAAAATAAAAAAATCCTTTGGACATTTATACAAAAAAAAAAAAACTCAGGGTCCCTAAGACTTTTGCACACTACTGTATATCGACTGTATATCCACAAAACGAAAAAATAAATAAATAAATAAATAAATAAATAAAAAGTCCCGAAAAAGTTYTCCATATGAAAAGGAATTAAAATATCACAAATGTTTTACATTCTCAGAATCTATTTGCGTTGTATTTTTTTCCCCAATCCTTTCCAGTTAAGGCTCTCAGAGTTACTGATTGAAAGGTCGGTGGTTCGAGCCCCAGCTCTGCCAGGTTGCCGCTTTTGGGCCCTTGAGCAAGGCCCCTAACCCTGCCTGCTCCAGGGGCAGTGTGTGTGGGAAACACTGCAACCAAACAAGACATTTATTACAAATAAGCTTTACAGATCTCCTTCCATTCATTACAGGTAAAATATATGATAAAAATAAAAACAAATCTATGAGAAACCATCGAAGACATTCTGAGAATGTAAAACATTTGTGATATTTTAATTCCTTTTCATATGGAGAACTTTTTCGGGACTTTTTATTTATTTATTTATTTATTTATTTAGACCCTGTGCTCTGACCCCAGCCTACTAACAAGAAGCTGGGATATGTGGAGAAAATATAAAATAGTAAAAAAAAAAATAAACAGAGAACAACAATGGAACAGGAACAACTAATATGAGAGAAGGACCTGAGAGATCTGGACAAAGTTTTCTTGAATTTGATTGCTAGACATGCACTGACCACTAAATAAATTTAATTAACCTTGATATCAATTTAACTTTGTGTCTGCATGGTGTCCTGAGACAGCCTAGTGTCCTACCCATGTGTCCATTTTCACCTGACGCACAGTGTTCCCATAATAAGCTCTGGATTCACGACAACCTGGATAGACCTGGACGTTGTCCACACCACGGATAAAGCAGTTACAGAAAATGAGTGAATGACTTAAAATAAATTGTCCTTATTATTTCTTCCCCATACCCCCAAACTTCCCTTAGTCTCCTGGTGCTTGTGTTGCCTTTGACCACCTATGAGGCTGTAGCATACATGTCATCCATCACTGTGATGAAAGCCAGAGCTTTCAACACAAATGAGGCAGACTGTTGACTTGCACAAGACAGCAAATGGATATAAAGATCAATAATCATAAAATATAAGCACAATGAGGGCTTTCATTAAAAAGTAATTATTAAAAGTCTGAAACAGTTAAGAATGTGCCAGGAATTAGATGCTTGAATATACTTGGCTGTAGATAGATCTATCACTAAGATAATGACCTCAGCCATACATTTCTATCAATACATAGTTGCTTGCTGGAAACGCATGGTTATCTCAATCTTAGACTCTGAACTTTATTTTAGAGGAATTAAAAGGACAGTTTGCAAGTCGCTTAAAGTGTCTTAAGATGTTCTACATATTCTACAAGTGCGACAGTACGTTGGCCACTTTGTACAACCTTGTTAGAGTTTACTGGAAGAGGTGCTGTGGTTATTTTCTTCATGTCACTTGAAGGGGGACAATAATTTTGAAAGAAGAAGTTGTTGTTGTTTTTTCTGAAAGTTGCTAATGCACGCTCACTCATTCTCTATACTGCTTATCCTGTACAAGGTTGCCAAATGCCTGGAGCCTATACTTGGGACTTGGGGTACACCCTGGACGGAAGGTCAATTTATTGTAGATACACAATGTCGAATATAGAGACATCAATTAGTCTAATCTGTTTGGGCTGTTACAGGAAACCGGCGTACCTGGAGGAAACCCACCAAGAACATGTATGAAGACAGACATGAAGATGCGAGGCCACGGTTCTAACCACTACACCACTGTGCTGCCTAAGGTGCTAATAGTTCTGGAATATTTCTGTCAAGTCTTCTACAGTACTTTAATTTCTGCCTTGATGTGAAAATAAAACTAATTTTTTTTTTTTTTTTTAAATGAGACGTTTCATATGGTCCTTTGAATCACTGTGTCACTGTTGCTGTCGCACCTCTTGACCTGAATTGTTTCCTGGTTACAACAAATAGTCTGGTCATGCCCTCATGCTTTTTGTGCATCATGGAGCTTCATCTACACATCTTGACCTTTCAGGATCACTCTGTTTGATCACTAGTTAGTTCAATGCCACTGAAAACACTGTAATGAGCTTAGACTGTGCGGACACATGATAATCCTATTTCGTACCCGAATGCGTTGTGAGGTTTATTGCAACATATGAACAAACACCAGTAACTTCAGACTAGCTAACACATAGCACACCTTGCTAAAACTGGGTGCACAATCATTACACAATACCTCAAAAATGCCTTTAAAGTGCAATTTAAATGCCCCATTTACCTACATGGCTGTATTTGGACGCAGGCTGTGGGATGGAATGCCAGATAATTGATCTGTTATCACACCAACACCTTTGTTCCGTCTGAGAAAACACAATGACTGGGATGTTTGTCAAAAAGGTAATAACTTTTATTGCAAGGAATCCACTCCGCAATCGTCCCCCCCCCCCCTCAAACCACCACCACCGCCCTGCCACTGGCTGGCACAGATTTACACCCGCAAAGAAGAAAATTTGGCTCAAAGGTATCATGCACCTCATGTGACAGCAAGAGCAGTTGAGTGCCTGCTGAATCTGAGCCGATATATGCATTCCACACTCTCTGAGAGCCGGGATCGGCCGGGCAAAAAGAGAGAGAGCAGGTAGCTGCATTTCACCGCTCAAGACTGGGCTCATTGTCCGGCCTCTGTGGGAAACTTGCAATACTTCCTTCAAGGGTGATTACTAGGAAACTTAAGATTCCGTGTCAGTGACGCTTCTCATGTTTGCCACAGGGAGCACGCGTATGCCCCGTCGTATTTACCCATCCCTCGAATACGAGCATGCGCGTGCCCACCGTCCACCTCTACATTTTATACACAGTTACGCCGTCCAATGATCAGGGTACCTGGACTTTATCACTCGGCTACTTGAAACATCGCAGAGGGCAAGGTGTGAAGTTTCTCTCCAATCCCTCAGCACGAGCTACATACACTCTCTGCAGGGAGGAAGATAAGCTCATTCTGATCAGGAGATAGATGCGGCCATGCAGGCAAAAGGTCAGCATTATCATGATTATGCCGAACCAGATTATCAAGCTTTGTTTCTTTATCAAATGCGTGATGCTGGAACGGTATGCCTAAGCTGCTTTCTCAGTTGTCAGTTATCTCAACTGATTCTTGCATCAATGTGCAAGATATTTTGAAACATTCCTGCTAGATAAAAAGGACTGTTTATAAAATCTCCGGACATGTAAACTTTCGTCAATTAATGAACCGACACAGGAGCCAGGTTTTGTGCAACAGAAAGAGTACCGAAAAGCTGTCCCTGAGATGGAGACTCGTGTGCCTGTTGCTGGTGGGATGGGCCATACTGACATCTAGCGGCAGTYTCAATCACAGCTCAGTCGTGCGTTCTGGGAGACAAACTCAAAGCAGTGCTGACATAGATTAATGACTCCTTTTACAGCTAATGATGGAGCAATGTGGACAGCTGCTGGGCAGCCCATGGAATGCCAACACTGACCCCGGGCTTTGGTGGATGAAGAAGAGAGATATTCACTTTACCTCTCTAGCTCTCTTTCCTTTACTTCTGCTTGAAATTATCCCTCATTTTGCCCATTCAAAGCTCATCACACCAGTTCCTTCCTTTTCTAAAGGCTCGCTTCTTATGGGGTCTTTTTCTCCGGTTCACCTGTATGCAAATCGGCTCAGCATTCTGTTTCATTAATCTGGGAGAGGTAGGGCGAGATAGCAGCAGATTGCTTCCGCCGCGGCAGAATGTTCACCGCACTTTGGCCACAAGTTAATTTATTACTGGAGGGTTTGGAGGGCCAGACGCACAGGGGATGTTTGTTAAAGATCCTTTTCAGTGCATTCACTCGGCCAGAGTACGGTGCTTTGAAACCCCCCCCCCCTGCAAAATAGTGGCCATTCACAGAGAGTGCAGGAAACCTGAGGGAAGAACTAGAAGGACAATTCTGAAGAAAAAGAGAGATTAAGCAAGGGGGAGTGTGTGTATGTGTGTGCGCACGCAAGATAAAGAGAAAACGAGAGACACAGAACTGGACTTAAAATGAAAGCATTTGTGTTAGAGATAGTGGAAACACTTTGCCTTCAAATAGACTTTAAGATGTTGTAAATGAGCAGGATGGTAAATTTGATGAAACTTTACTTCTTTTGACAAAACTTTTTGGATAAAAATGAAGAAAATCCCTTTACGTAGTTGGAATCATAGATATGAAAATGTTTGCGTTATTGGAAAGTCCCGTTTTTGAAAAGGGCATTACTTATCAGTACGGCACTTCTGAAACACACCTCAGCAGCTGCTGCRACTGCAAACAAAAGGCTAGGCAGTGTGAGAAAGGTGTGGGTTGAGCTGAAGATGAGGAGAGCTGAACTTTCTCCTCAGTATCTCATTAGTTACCGCCTTCCTTATCCCCTGAACAAAATGAGTGCAAACGGGGCATGGCAAGGTGACGAAGCGGCACCTGGCCGACAGGTGTTTGGGCTGTCAGGGGTCACGGGATTAACGGCTTCGCTCACCTGACTTACCTGAGCAAGAGAAAGGGGCAGATCCTGAACAGGCAGGTGCATCTGCTTGAGCAGTGGTACAAACACATCCAAAAAAAAAGCAAAAAAAAAAAAACCCTGGACCTGCAAAGCCGGCCAACATAATTACAGCTGGGGAAGCATGTGGATAGGGCTTTGAATTGCAGTGGTGGAGGTGCTGGAGAATAGAAGGGGAGTGAGAGAAGCAGATAAGTTGTCCAGTATTCAAACCACATGAAAAACATTGATCTGTAGCCCGCGCACATTATGTGGTTGCAGGAACAACCTCCTTTTCTTCACAGAAGCCCCTGCCAGAGGGTAAGGACGGCCGTCCTTTTTACCACCCCGATGCCCTGGTTTTCACTTTCTTTAATTACAGCCTGCAAAGTGCAAACCCACTCTGTCCAAAAACAGGACTTAGGAATTAGGGCCAGGTGCATGGGCTTCAAAGTACTGGGGCAAAGAGGGAGGTGAGAGTGGGATGTATCTTTAGTGCTTAAAGAGGCAGTTAGTTAAACCGCCCCAGTGAACACAACACAGCAGTAAAGGGCCATGCAACAGCTGTTTTCGGATCCGCAGAACCGAGGGATCGATGCCTTCAACGTGACGGAAGGTCATGCCGGCTGACATATCAAGCCAAGAGATAAAAGTTTCGGTTTTGTCACTAGAGATATTCAAGAGTTACAGCTGCGGAAAGTAATATTAAGGATCTTAAAGCTACTAGCAGAATATTGCTTTCGAAACAATATTTCATAACATGGTTTCTGTTTCTCCCTTATCTACAGTACCTTACTGCACAGATTAATTATATGGCTGCRAGTGCCAAGTCAATACAGAGTAATAGAGAATAAATGGCCGTGTTTGAGTAGACACCAGCTGTCTAGTCACAACCTATTTACAGTAACATCGCAGTATGCATTTTGTAATGCACATGTTTGGGTAGTATACTACAGTATGTGCATTTCAGGGGGCCAGGTATGGTTGCTTTGATCTGTGCCTGAGATTGAGCGTTTCCCCACCATTCTGCATCCACATTATCAAGAACCACAAACAGAAGAAAAGTACACTACTACGTATTTGTTTGCATGTTGTCGCTGTATTGTAGATCGTCCAGTGTTGCTTTTGTACACTTATTATCCTGCTACCTGGTGTGTTGGAGTGTCAATATGCAAGTGTACCCAGATACAGAATAACATTACCAGAGTTGGGTGTAATGCGTTACTTTGTAACGCGTTAGAGTACTTGGATTACTTTTTTGATGTAATGAGTAATCCGTCGCGTTAGGTCCGCCATTTAAGGACTCAGTTATTTAGATATATTTTCAAAAATGTAATCCGTTATTCAGACAATTTATGTAATCCGTGAGCCAGACAGCAGTCATTCCGTTAGTGTGCGAGTGTGTGAAAGTCGTCCTACAAGCCCCGCCCCTTTATGGCCGTCACAAGAATACTACTACTGCAACGTTTCAAATTTTGGATTTTTAAAACAGAGAATCAGAGTTCAGAGAATTTTTGTTTAGTACTAAGCCACAAGGATTTTTATAATGGGTCTTGACCTATTGACCTATTTTAAATACGCTCAAATAGGTCACTTATTTAAAATATCTTTTAAATACTATTCTGTGTAAAATCCGAAGCCAACTCAACAGAGCACAACCCTAAAGGACCATCGCAGTATATGGCGAGCCCTATGATGGAAGATTTAAAAGCAAAGAATCCTTAGAATCCCTTAGAACCCATTTTCCTAGAGAGTGAAATCTAGTTATGACTTTATTTAGGGAAGGTCATAGTGCATATCTGAGAATACAATAGCGCATGATGTGTCTTGTAGATAAAGAGAAGGGTGAGTGAAAAATGTCTGCAAGAAGATGACAGGAAGGAGGACCATATAAGGACAAGTAGCTCAGTGAGACAAAAAAAAAAAGGCCATAAAAAGGAGGTGAGGCTCAGGAATGTCACCTCATCCACCTGTCAGCTAGGATTTTAAAACTTAATCAGCATTTTCTCAAACTTTCATGTTTAATACTGTAAGCCGTTGATGCCCCATGAGGGAAAGAGCTGCTATGAATCAGTTTCGCAAAAAAAAATTCGCAAAAAAAACGAGCAATGCAGTGGCAAAGCCTTGCAGCCTGCAAATTCCACAGGTGAACACCTCTGCAGCGATAGCAATGTGAAACACCTCAGGTATCAAAGAAGCTCTTTACCGAAAGAAGATAAGCACAGACCAGCTAAGCGACATCCAAATAACTAACATAGTACAGGGCCTCACATCACTTATGCGTCCGTCGACACAAGCACACAGTGCATTCTGCTTTGCAAAAGTGTCGGACCATGTTGGGCGACATTGATCTTGCTGACAGGCTTGGCTAGAAACATGGATCACCTGGTAAATGACTTACACGTTCCGAATGGATTGCTAGGTATACACAGAGCTGTGAACCGAATGATGAGTTCGTTCTTGTTTAATCATATACAGTATATTCATTTTGGATCAATTTAAAAATGAAAAAGTATTTTATTGTCTATTGGTTAGACCAATAGCTCATTTTAAAGTAAAGTACCAATTTTAAACGTAAAAGTCCATTCATTGTGGCACCATGCGCAAGATTCCCAGCCAGTGTCCAAACCCCAGCCAATGGACGCAGTGCCGGTCGCAAGGAGGATAAAAAGGGCGAGTTGTGTCAGCAAGGGCATCCGGCGTAAAACCTGTGTGTGTCAAAACCTTACCTCAACACATTACCTCATTATCACAAAGTATTGAAATGTCATGTTGTCACTTTGTCTCTCGTTTGCACATTTGCATGTCCACTTTATGTTGTCCTTTTTGCATACAAACGTAGATAGTTTCATTTAAAATGCCAATCTGTTTTGTCCCAGCTACCCAGCTAATTAGGTCTCTAAGTTAGCTGGTTAGTGTCTGTTGATTTATATTGTTAATTTATGTTGTATCTAGCATCTTGGTCCTGGAGGAAGATTGTTACGTTTCACTGTATACTAAACTGTATATGGTTGAAGCGACAATAAAAGCCTACTTGACTTGACTTGAAGATTGTATGTGCAGACTGGATGGTCTGCTGTGGCGACCCCTTGCCAGGAGCAGCCGAAAGACCAACGACAACATTAAACTTCCATCCATTCAAGGAAAAGAGATATTCCAAGAGTGATGATAATAATGTTAAACTAAATGTATCACTTCACATCTAATATGTCTTTAATTACACTAATGATCGGACAGCAGCACTGGTACAGTAAAAGTAAGTCAATACGTCCTGCAGTACTGAGGAAGGAGCTGCTGCCTGCCAAACGCCACATTCCAAACCAGTCACGGAAGCACTTTCGGCTAGAAAACATCTCTGATAATGTTCTCAACTCATTACTTTGAGCTACAATGTGAGATACAAAGTGGATCTCCCAGATCCTTCTTTAAATTTTGATCAAGGGCATGAACCACATGGTGTGTGAAACAAGGGATTGTTCACCCTAGCTTTCTTTTAAACCCGTTTTCGGATCCAACCCCAGAAACGAGTTCATATACTGTGAAAGTGGAATAAGTGGAAATATAAAGTAAGGAATAAACACGTACTGTATAAATTTCCTTATAAAACGACACCACGGTGTAGCTGTAGCAACAGATGCAGTTTGTTTTAAAGTCAACAGGTTATGAGAAATGATCATTAGTTTTACCGTTTCTTTCTGTTTACAGTATATAAAGTGTATGATTAAGGTGTTGGACTTCCTCAAGCTAAACAATGGCTTCAATGGTCCATGGCCTCAAATAAAGTTTCTTACAATTTTGGAACTGAAGTTATAGTCCTCTAGCATGGGTAACGTGTTAGCACTAGGGGTTCTTGATTCTGTCCACTAACCGACTTATTATATGAATTATTATTATACCGTATAATTATCTTTATTTGTTAAGTATGTTGAAGCACAAACTAATGCTGGTGACAGGGAGTCTTTTGTTTTCGGTCTCTGGCATACAGTACACGCCTGGCAGTAATTAAAAAGAGTCAATCGTGTAATTAGACACCTAGAACAGATCCTCTCATAACCCCAGCATGGTTGGGTGTGGACCTATTTAGAGAAATGTAAAACGAAGGACAAATCTGCCAACAGTTAATATCCCAATGTCAGTTTGCCAGTGATTGTAAGAAGACAAAAATAAAAGGGGATGTCCAGACGATTGTCTACCTACCAGGCCAGTTGTCTGATTTTCTGCCTGTTTTTACAGTTATTATCAAAAGTTCTGTTTGAATAATTATTTATAATTTTTACATGAGCCTGAATCACTCTGATTGACAAGTTGAGCCGAAGGGTAATTTTCTTTATGCAAAAGATCTGTTGTTCTTCGGTTAAGGCTGTGGGTTGCCGGGTTACTGATCGGAAGGTCGGCGGTTCGAGCCCCAGCACTGCCACTGTTGAGCCCTTGAGCAAGGCTCTTAACCCTATGTGCTCCAGGKGTGCTGTATCCTGGCTGACCCTGCACTCTGACCCCAGCTTCCTACCTGGAATATGTGAAAATATCATTTGATTGTGCCATAAGATACATGTGACAAATAATTCAATTAAATTCTTAATCAAATCTCATTCAAAAAATCTTTAAGAGACAAGAGAGCAGAGGTAGCTTGATTGTAAAGGCATTGGACTACCGGTCTAAAGGTCCCGGTTCAAACCCCTTGCACCACCAAGTTGCCGCTGTTGGGCCCTTGCGCAAGGCCCTTAACCCTCACCTGCTCTGATGAATAATAAGATTACATCTAAAGCACTATTCACTATTCGAACGGGACTAGTTTTACTGTGGTCATTTGAGTTTGAATTTTTGTTCAGGCGACGTCTGTCATTTCATGTATGGATTCAGACGGGACTAACATCTCCGTGTTTATTACGGAGGTAGGCGTGTCTGTGTTTTACACGTGGGCGTTGTACAAGACCACGTGTTGAGGATGCGTGGATTGCGTATGGTCATATGAAACTCGAATACCGGCGCGCTAGAGATTGTACGGTAGTTCACGCTGACCAAAACACACAAGAAAAGGCGTTTCGGAAAAACATTTTCAGCATTTTCGTTTTTTTGGCGCTCATTTTCAGTTCCAGTTCCTGTAGCTGAGCAGTATCAGAGGAATGTTTTTATTTGTTGTTGTTTGTTAAGCCGCACAGCAACCTATGAATCATTCAAACATTCTAACTTAAGGCATGAACCAGTGAGAAACAGGTGCAAATGATGCCAGATGATTAGGCGGGAGAATAGTATAGCGGCGATGCTGAATGCTGAGTGGTTGGAACAGACGAGAGGGGAAATGAGGCTGCTGCTGAGGTCGTTACATAAATAATACTTTTTTTTATTGTATCTTTAGGCACTTTGCAGCCTGTCACAGTAAAACACGTGTTCCTATTTCTTTTATTTAATATCCATAACTGAATTTAATGTAATAAGAAATGAGGGGTGGCGCAAGAGTTTTCACTGTGTCCAGTGTTTGCTTTCGTGTGCTCGTGCTGATGGACTCCTCATGTTTGCTCAAAACCTGATGATTTCCATTTCTAGTTTTATATGTCAGAAAAAAAACCMCTGCAAATTCTTASTGTACTCTCAGAKTTTTGGAATTGTACCAAAGGTAATATAGTGCCCAAGACGTTTGCACAGAAATATAAACACACGTATATGACGGTGAGTCAAAAATGATCCACACTCCAGTCAAATTWAAAAACTTCTGTTACCCACACAGTCTTATCAGCGCTTTCCGTTCAAGGCCCCAGTCATTGCTGTGCAAATGTAAATGTATTACATTATTTAATTTGTAACGGCTTGTGATTTGCATGAAAGAAAAGCAGAGTGCTGTGATTAGTTCTTTGTGGTCTGAGGGTGCACGTGGTGCCAAAAACCGCTCACAGAAGAGCGTAAACAGGAGCGTTTGGATATCTGCAAATARAAATTTGGACCAGTACGCTAAAGAAGGAGGAAGTTGCTTACAGAGAATCATTACTGGTGATGAGACMTGGATTCATCTCCAAGGGCATGAGAGTAAATGGCAGAGTATGGAACGGAAACATCCTCAATCGAKGTCCCAAAATATAGTCCAAAAGTCAACTATCAGCTGAAAAATTGATGCTTACAGTTTTCTCGGATTCTAAAGGGCCTATATTGCAATATTATCTGCATAAATGTTCAACAATCAACAGCGCTCGTTACAGTGACACGCTTATTAAAAAGCTGAAGCCTAAACTTGGATTTAATACAGACTGCTATCCAAGGGCGTTGTGATCTCGCATGACGACGCACGTCCACACACTTCCACCCACACTGTTGACGCTCTGTTACAGTATAACATCGTCCTTATAGTCCTGATCTTGCTCCGTCGGATTTTCACCCATTTGGTCCCCTGAAAGCAGCCCTACCTTTTCAAAAAATCAATTATACAGCTAGATTGCGAATCATTTTTGACACCATTTCGTACATATAAACATTGCTGGCCCTGGTTTAAGCCCCCAGCAGCGTAAACTGATCAAAGTAGATAGCAACAGAACCACATTTATTCAGATTGATAAAGGCATATAAATAGCAGGGATATGTACTGTAATTGCGTAGGGTTAAACTATTTCACACTGTTTTTATTTCACAAATATGAAAAGACTGCTTTTTGGCATGATATCGCTGAGGTTTAGTTGAGTGAATCTAATTATGCTCAGGGGCGAATAACCTGGATACGGTTATGAAAATTAGTTAGAAGGAATTGTATGCAGTGATGAGTGATGTCACACTGCAGTTGGCAGTTAAAGACCACTTCATGCTTCATGTCAAATCAGCAGAGAAAATAAGCAATGTCAAGGGAGGGAGCTTGTTTGTGTATGAAGGGGCAAGAATGACTTGTGTATTGGAAGGGAAGCGCCGGGGTGGGTAGGAGGCACTTTGATATCTGTCCTCAAGTGCTCTGGTTGTCAACGCATGCTGTTTTGGGTAAACGTGCCCCAACTGGGTTTGTGTTTTTGTCTCTCTGTGGTGAAAAGGAACAGAGAAGCAGACAGACATGCAGGATCAATACATTTTTTTTTTCCATAGGAAGAAACAAAAGGTTAATTAGGGCCAGACAGATGATTTAAAATTCCGAGGTATGTCAAAGTCACTACCACAATTTGTTGGAACTAGACTATAACAATCATGCATGGTAGAAAAACACAGTTTCTTGTTCTTGTAGGAAAACACATTAACAAATGAACACATGTAACCTTAAATGTGATTATTGCCTTTGACCAGTCTGTCCCAAAGCGTTTTCCTTCTTTTATACCCTGCAATTTGGCATCCGTTCCAAATTACAACATAGAATCTGTTACTATAGAAACACCTTATAACACGTGCATTAATATAAAACAGTGATGTAACTCTGCTGGCAAAACAGAAAGTTAATCAACACTTTCTGACCAATCAGCACTCAAGAATGAAAAAGAGAAAGATGTTTAAAAAAATAATAATCAATCATCGATATTTTTTGTTTTAATATACTAATTTATTCAAACATATCTCACAACACTGAAATGCTCATGGAATGGTATCAGTGATGCAGTTTTTTTTTTTACATATATACATTTTATTAATCATGCTAATAGCATACAACATTCTTTTCCAACACCGACATATTAAATTACATACTTAAGTTTAAAAAATGGCTCCTTTGCAGCAGTGATTTTCCCTTTAGATTTCTTTATGCATCTTTTTTTTTATATCAGAAAACTCAGTTTTGTTAAAAATGCCACAATCATAGTACCAGTCTACTAAACCAAATGTATATTTTATTATTGACCATTTTATATATTTATTAACATCTATCACCAACTCCTTTGTATTTGAAAGGTCTATCACATTATCAGAAATATCTACTTGGGAACAAATTAAAATAATAAAAGCTTCTTTTTTTWAAATCTAATTATTATCGGCCACAGTTTTAGTGTAYGTTTGATTTTAGTTCAACGATTCAACAAAAAATGAGAAGAACGGGTGCACCTGATTAAGATGAAGTTAAAAGTACACCATTGCTCTCCAACAATAAATGTAGTAACATGAGTAACACTTAAAATATTCTATTACAGTAAAAATACTTCTAGTTCCCCATGCTTTCTTGAACATGTTGTGCTATGCATGTGATGCACAGTTTGACAATTCCYACCTACATTGAATTCAATGTACAAAATTCATAGATTTATCAATTGCCATGACAACTGCCCTTAAATTTCCTAACATTTTTTCCCAGCTTTGTAAAGTCTGGCTTATGGTTAGAATTCATATATTATWWATGTGGGAGACAAAAATTAGGCTGAAGCTCACTGGATATATTTTACGGGATTCATCATATTGCACTCTGATGATTGTACACAGTCAATAAACAATGAGAGATGAACCAGTTTAACCAACTCTACCTGTATGTGTAGTCTGGGAAAACCATGTGATGATGCAAATTTTGGAAAACAACTAAATAATATACTAAACTTTTTTTTTAATCAAGCTTGTCCAAAAGCGAGTATATGTACATACACTGATCAGCCTTAATATTAACACCACCGCCAGGTAGCCTGAACAACACCGATCAGCAACTATACACCAGAAAATTGCTGATGGGATCAGGGGCACTCATGCCTTTAAGGCTCACTCATGCTTGTATGGACTAAAGGCCAATCCGTCCAGTCCAATCMCAAAAAAGGCAATGCCTCACACATCAATGCTGGCCAGGATAGAAAGGCACTGGAACACTCTGTGCATCACAACCAACTACGCACAGCGCCAAGCAAGCAAGCAAGCAAATAGACCAAAGCCACCAACCCATGGGATGCGTTGGATAAACAAGCCTGATCCATGGAGGCCTCACCACACAGCCCACAGCACCCAAATGATCCGCTGCCAGACACCACAGCAAACCTCCAGAGGCAGAGGCACGACATCCAGAGGGGTCAGAGCTGCCMTAGTGGCATAAGGGGAACCCAAAACCTCTGTGTTTTTATGTTATAGCTGACAGTGTAATTTAAGACATCATAAATATTATTTTCCACCAAAATTATGTGCATGAATGTTTTTATTCCCTTAATTTAAAAAAAAATCTTATCTACACTAATCCACATATCTACAGATATTTCTGAAAACAATTCTTATACTTCTGTTTAAAAAGTTCAACACGATGTCTTCAAAATTATCAAATTATCTTCATCCATACGCAACTAAAAAAAAGATACACATATATAAAAAAAATTCTCATGGACACGGCTGCACCATGCGTGCACACAATGCGTGCGTCATAAAGTGTCATTTCAAAATGTAATATAAACTATAACTTAAAGAGCCTCATGCCCCTGAACGAGAGAGATGATTCTAAATGCCGTCAATGGCTCTAAAAACAAAATGACAAATGCACGGATTGATATGATGGGAATGATGATGAGGTAGAACTATTCTGCAAGGATGTTCTCGCCCAGATCTTTGGTTCAAAACCTACATCGACATTAGTCCAGACAGATGGTTTGCCTCAGAAGCCTGGCGGCAATATCAACATGTGCCGTCTCTGCATAAGAGTTTAATAATAAAATAAAGAGGAATTGAATTGCTTACAGACTATTAGATGAAAATATTCCAAACCACCAAGTAGCGATCTGATTAACAGAGTGCTTGCTCAATTCTGAAACACAAAAAAGCATTATGGGTACTGTATGCACAGGGTCTGGCCACCATGTCTGAATTTTTAGAAGCATTTTTGTCTGGAATGACAAAGGTTTGAACACCTTCACTTTTCAGACTGCAAGATCTTTTCAAAGATATCTGTGAATCTGGATGAACTTCAATGATGGTCATAATAAAATGCCTGAATAATTTTGTGCACTTTGCACCTCTCTACTTCAGACAGAAAAACTTGTACTTCTAGTTAAAATACATGTTAAAAACAAACAAGAACATTTTTTGCTTTAAAAACTACATAAAGTAGAAAATTTCAAAATGTCATCACGTGAAGGTTTTTCTCAGGCTGCTACACACAAATTAAGCGAACCGCACCATTTATTGACATTACCATCACCTCAGGAAGCATTAACAGGTGTATGTGGCATCTACTGGTTCGCTGATTAATACCACGTGCTTCCTTTATAGAGATGTTAGAGTTAAGACCAATAGACATTTATCATTCAAAAACTGTAATGCCATAACAGCTTTGAGGAAATTAATGCACTGATTGCTTAATGTTAAAAAGCACCACAATAAATTCTGCATTACAGCAGCACTACTGTCGAGATCTTCATTTTCCTATTTGAGGTTTAAAACAAAGTCTAGTTGCATGAAAGATCATCATCTGATTGAGCTTCAGGATCATTTCAGGAGACTCTTTCTAGGTTAATGACATCTGCTCCCTGTGGTTGAGTTAAATGGTGGGGAAAAATTTAATTGAATTTGGCTTAATCATGATTATACATTATTTGAAAACAAAATTGAGATATGAAATTTGTTTTTGGTCTCTCATGATGTATAATTTCTGTCTGGATGGCGTCTTCTTGTCCATTATCGATGTAAAGTCTTAAAATTCATTAAAAGTCTATTTAAATAATTTATTTTTTAAAAATCTGTAAATTTCCCTTTTATGACCCAAGTAGAAATGCTGAAGTATTAAACTAATTAAAAAATAAATAAATGTTATTAAAAACAATAATAATAATAATAATTAAAATGTTTCCCCGGCATTTTAAAACAGTGCCATGTCACTAACAGGTTCAGCAGAAAACTGAGCAACACATTTCGCTGTCTTCTGCACGAACCCCACTTGAAGACACACTCCAGTCCACAGTCACGTACTGTAGGTGTAAAGTGTGGTGGAAAGCAGGTTTGTGTGCAGCTGTAGTTAAGGGCTGTGTGACTGCAGGGACCAGCGAGGAAGACGAAGATGTGGAAGACACTGAAGTTGGTTCTCTACATCCTCTAGACTTGGCTCTTGGATGTGCTCTCTGAAGAGAAAGTGGGAGGTGTGTGAATATAAATGCATATTACACGCTGATTTTGAGCAGAAAGTGTTATAGGTTGTGTGACAAGTGTTTGATCAAAAAAATAATAATTAATGGCCTTCATTCACAAAGACAAGCCAGTGCAGGAATGAAGAGCATGTCGGTAAGGAATGTGCAACGATGCAATGTACTTTCGTTACAAACCCTGAGGCTCTCTCGCACTGCATATTAAAATACAAACTGACTTCAACGATGCTGATCAAGCATAGTGCTATTTCTTTAATCAATCATTTTATTTGGGAAATTACCTAAATAGCAGTTCAATCAACTACAAAACAAGGTCCCTAATGACAGTTATATTATTCCTGAAAAGCATCATGCCACAAGAATTATGAAGTCTTTATGTTGCTCACGTTTTCAAAAAATCAGACTAACTTAAGGTCATGGCACTTTATGTGCAAGTTGCATTTGTCCAAGGTAAATTCTTTTCAAAAACTCCAAAGCTTTAGTTTTTTAATGGCTGAAATCAGAAAACTGATCCTGTTTAGGATCAAATCACTGCARCTTCTTAATCAAATGACATACAACATATCTAAAATTATTTATTATGTACATTAAGGGGGAAAAAAAGTTTCATTATTAGGTTAGCTATTTAACTGATGGRCCGCTTTGCTCCAAAAACGTAGTATTAAAATAATCAAATATATGTAGAGAGATAGAGAGACACTGCACATCACACACACACACATGTATTTCAGCTTTAAGCAAAGCCTTTGGTGTTAATGAACTGGCAAGCAAAAAGCCTACAGACTTATAAAACTATATCGCAAAATCTTAACAAAAGAAATTGTAACTGTCAAAAACATGTCCATGAGGCGAATTCATAGAAAGTGAAGCAGAGACAAAAGCACTGTGAGCTTACCTGAACATGACCTGCACTGGGACCTCGTAGTTTGTCCTCTCCACATCTGATACACTCAGGGCATAACTTTTATCCCACTTGTAGGTGAAGTTCTGGAACATTAGAAATCAATGTCAATATTTACGTCCCCTTGTCTCTATACCACAACTGTATGTATTAAATCTGTAGTTAGATATTTTTTTTATCAAATGTTAGGTGAAGCTTGTTCTATAAAACACTAGATGGTGCTATTCATCCGTGCTGAACCCAGGGTCACAGGGTGCTTTTGGGGCTGAGATTATTAGACACCCTCACCCCGGGGGTGATCAGATCATGGATATACACTCTTGATTGACAGCTACTGTAACTGATGACCACACCCTGTTTGTACTTTCAATAATAATAACAACAGCAACTAGACTGACTGAAAGATCCTGTATATTTGKGAACAGAAAAACATCGTCTATCAYGACAGATTTTCTGAAATCCAGGTAAATGAAATAAAAATYAGTAACAGCCAAAATGGTCATACCTCCAAAATCAGAGCCACAAACAAATTGACCCACATGACRGACGAGGTGAACCACCAGGATACAAAGTACACCTTCGACCACCTAAAGGATTACGGTAATCAATTAGAAATGGGTAAACTATAAACACAGTTGAAAATAATAAAAACAATATATKATAGCTCCTGGAGCTGTTGACCTACTCAGTGGTGTATCTCGTGTAAACATCCATAAACACCTGCCAGTTATTCACCACCATCACGTCATACAGCAGAACTAAAGATGACTGAAAGTACATATTAGAACAGGATAAATATTTAAACGAGCTATTAGTGCTTAAACTAGGGACTAAATATTGCTGGGGGAAAATACGTACAGCAAAGTCATCGAAGTTGTTYGGCCAGTACTCCAGCTGTTCATAGGAGCCACATTCCATGGTGAAGTTGGATGTACCATTCTTACCGCTTGAGTTGGCCACACAATACAAGCGAATATAAAGAAAGAAAAATAGTTTAATGATAACCTTTTTTTACACTACAAAAAGTTAGTTATTTAACACTAAAAGGTGTTGTGAACATTTCAACTGTAGCAGCTGCTTCCAATAAAAGTTAGTGTAATAATGTTAATACTGGGAATGTCTGCAATATAAAGTGTATTTCTGAAAGAAAGAAAGAAAGAAAGAAAGAAAGAAAGAAAGAAAGAAAGAAAGAAAACAAAGGATGTTCAGGTCAAACCAGGACTGATATTGATTGTGAAAAATAACAGATAAAAGGTGATAAAAGTTAAACCTACATTTATTGCTCTAAATAATCCTCTTCTACACCAATGCACTTTTCTCAGTGTTAAGCTACTGCTTGTATAGAAGGTTTTMTATTCTGTATGTACACCAGATCCATAATCAGACTGGATCGCTGCTGAAACCTCGGGATAAGTGCCTTAGTGTAGCAGGAGATTATTTAGAGAAATAAAAGTAGTTTTAACTTTTATAACCGTGTTCTGTTATGTCCTACTATCCAAAGTCCCAGTTTGACTTGAACAGTGCTTGTTCAAACATACATACGTACACACACACAATGTCAATACTGAGATAATCGGAGAAAGTTCTGTAATACAATATTTTATATTAATGTACTGTATATACAGTACCTTGAACTTGGAGGAGTAATGGCTCCTTGGAAAAGCCAGATACCAATAACAGCATACACATAGTACACCACCTAAATTAGAAATCAGAAAACATCAAACTGGCATCTCTAACTGATTAACATGGTTTTAAAAGCTGTAAAGCACTATTGATCCTCACCAACAGAATCCCGGCAAAAGCCCGCAGGTTTTTCACAAGGTCCACGAGCGTGCTGGCCACCAGAGCCATCAACTACAAACAGGGAATAAAAAAAAGACAAAACCTAAATTATAAACTGTCCAAGGATTCAATGTCTTGCACCATTACCATAACTAAAAAAAAAAAAATCACTTTTTTAACATGGAGAATACAAATTAAATTGAAAGCCCTGCGAGTCATAACGTAAAATAAAATACCTAGTCCTAACCACAAGATCGGGCCAGAACTCTAATCTAAAGAAGAAAAAAAATATATAAACAGATAAAAAGAATTAAATAGATTAAAAAGCATAAATTAACAAATAAAGATGTATAATCGTGAATATGATTGTGGTTTCTGTAAAAAAAAAAAAAAAAAAAAAAAAAAAAAATTAAAATTAAAAATTATGTAGCATCCTTCAGGACAAAGGAGTTTTCCTTGCCTTAAAAAGACAAGATGTGTTAACTTCAACAGAGAAAAGAAAAGAAAAATTAAGAGAGAGGGAGAGTGTTAGCGAGAGAGATGGGGGCTGATGATGGATCGACTGTTTATACCTCCTATAACATAAGTGATAACAGGAACTAACTTGTTTTGTGAGGTTCCACAACAATAATGGACACAAATGGATGGCAAGTACAACATATGGTCTAAAGATCTGTAAACAGTAAAAATCAACAGTAAATATTTTAGTACAATGATTCTCAGTCAAGCCCAGTGATGTGAATGTCGCATGTGCACAAGGTGGACTGTTGACGAGTTGACATGATCATAATCATAAACACTAAACCAGTCATTTATAAGGCCGGTGCTGCTGACCTTGATTTCTGGAATGATCCTGAGGAAACGGAAGACGATCAGCATGTTGATAAGTCGCACCAGTTCCCATAAAGATATGTCTCCGACCTGGCTTGCCATCCTGTGAACACCACACAGCCACCATTAGCACAATGAACACAAGACAAACACCAAAATAAAAGTATTGCTGTCATTGTAGTAGCGGTGTTTTATTTTTTGAATATATATATATATGTATCCATCTATTTCACCATAAGCAGTACCTATCCCTATACAATTTATATTTATTTACATAAACTTTAAACAGATATTTACAGGTATTTATACAGATGTTTACTCAAAAGTATTTAATTTTTTTTAACAACAACTCTGTGTGTCTTAAATTGTCATACTTACGATTTCGGATTTCTAATCTTGAACATGACAAAAATTGTAATCTGGAGGATCTATTTAACAAAGAAACAAGTGAAAGAAGGTGAAATTTAAATGTTTATAAAATTATAAAACATGAAATTGTTCCCCATCGGCAGACTTGTTGGTCAAACAATAATTTTTTTTTTTTTTTTAATCTAACATGATGTATTTACTTACCAGCAGAACAATGGTGAAGAAACCGTCAAAGATGTTATTTCTGTAAGAGAGGTAACCCTTCCAACCAAGTGCAATCAGCTTCAGTATCATCTCTATTAGGTAGTAGATGATAAAAGCCCAATTAATGACCTGTACAAACACAAAAAAAACCATCATATTCAAAACAAAGTGTCAAAAGGCAAATAAGAAGAGGGAAAAAAAGGAAGAAAGAAATGGAAATGGAGGGTTTCAGCAAAATATTAAATACACCAGTTATATAACATTAACACCTCAACATTGATACCTCGACATTCAAACACTCCACCTGAAGAAATTTCAAGTAAAATTTAGCAAGAAATCTGCCTCGCCATGAAGATTTTCAGCGTATGAGTGACCGAACCAAGCGGATCACTGGAAAGCCAAGCGAAGCAAGCTTACATATTTATTTATTTTTTTTGCATTTTGTGCAAGATTTAGTTAAGACATACTGTAGCACCAGGGGTCCCAGGCACGTCAGCAAGAAGAAAACAACGTCACTTTCAGTTTGGCTTTTAAAGCAACCGGTGCCAAGAGGAATTATAAATTWAATGAGGTTTAATGTCGATTTATTTCATATTCTACTTCATTTCTAAGTGTTATAATTGTTTTGTCATATGCCAAAAATATGATTATAATCTTGGAAATTGGTAATATTTTGAACATTTGTGAGTGGCATTTACATGATTAACTATGGGAAAATGTGCTTCGCAATACGAAATTTCGTCTTAAGAAAAACAAACGGATTTAATTCGTATGCCAAGTTACCACTGTACAAGGAAACTAATGACAGGATCCTGGGCACCCAAAGCTCACCCATGCCTGATCCAGTGCCACGGAAAGGATAATGCAGTACAAAGCACCAAAAAAGGTCCATGCAAGCACTGCAAGTACTAATGATGACAATTTCATTTCATTAAACCAAATGAAACTGAGCACAAATCACATGGGCTTTTTCCTCTCTCACTTATATGCTGTATTTTCTCTCCTGACCAGTCAGGTTACAAGTTGGCAGTCAAACCAAGTAAAAAAAAAATATTTTTAAAAAACTAATATAGCAAGTGTTGATGGCAGTCTGATCAGAGATTGAATACAAGAAGATTTATTACATGGTTAGTCAAAAATTCTACTCAAATTCTCTTCTACAGCAAAGACAAACAACCTCTTCATCACCACTGTTAAACTCGGCAAGTTAATTAGTAGAGAACAGATATGATCGATAAGAGCCTTGTTGTGGTCACAGTGTGTGATGTAAAAGTTACCTCCATGTAGTAATCATTCCGTTCAGTTACAGTTTTTTCTGAATCCAGCACCAAGATTGTCTGCAAAACACAATTTATAGTTTTGTTAACAATGCAATAAAAGGTTAAATAGCACACAAGTTACTGCTCCTCTCGTAGTAATAGGAATAATAAAAGTGTACATTTTAATCCAGGCTTAAACAATTGTTCCCTGCTTAACAATTTTACAGTCGCTGATTTAGTTTTATTATGACAAAAGCTATAAACTGTTGTTTTTTTAAGATTATTTTTTAAAAGACTTTCATTAAGATTAACAGCTTTAATAAGGGTATGTATGTTTTGTTTTTTTTCTGATCGGGAATCATTAGGATGGAGCATTCTCTGAATAAATCCTGCCTGATGTTTTCCAAATATGTTGTTCCTATGAAAACCACAAGATGGCAACATAGACCACTATAACATAATTTAAGTTTTTTTTAACTATTTATGACACAATTCTTTTTTTTTTAATATAGATGTTACCTATATATTAAAAGACATTTATCTTTCTTGCAAGAGCGTGACAAGATTACATTTTAAAATAAAATAAAAAGGCTACTCACACAGATGCAGATGACGTTGGCGAGAGCCACTACGTTTCCCGTTACATTGAAGTAGTAATGACCACATGCTTTTTGGATCAACTGGAGGGCAGAGGAGCTGTACTCTGGTTTCGGTGGGTGCTGGTGGACAAAGAGGAAATATAGTCATTTACAAATATTTTCTGAAGCAAAGAGCTACACGCATGCAAATACAGCTGTATCTAAATACACTCATGCTAATGACTTCCACAGAGCAGAGACAGTTGTTACCTCTTTGATGTGCTCCTTATCCAGTTCATCAAACAGCTTTTGAAATGTTTCACCATCAATAAAACCATCTTGGATTTCCTGAGCAGCCTGAAGAATGAGATGGTAAACTGAAGTAAAGTTATTTCCAGTATAGGACGGTTTCTCTTGTACACAAAGCCAGGAAGTCTTTTCTCGACTGAACAACTCACCTTAATGACAGCTTCTCTGTAGTGCGATGTCATCTGCACTCGTCTCATGACGTGCAGCACTGTATCCACTCGAACCCTATTTCTAAAAATACACAAATACAGGACATCATTTATTCATTCATTCATTCATTCATTCATCTTCTATACCGCTTACGGGGATTGTGGGGGTCTGGAGCCTATCCCAGGACACTTTGGACACAAGAGAGGGTATCGTACCATGTCAGCTTTATCACCTTATACTTTAAATTACGGCTGGCATGCCAATTATTAAAGCGGCTGTTTCATAAAATCCATCAACACAGCATTCCTGTCCAGTCAGAATCCAGTTAAAACAAAAGATGGCGTAACCACCGTGTTAGAGACGACGCCATCTACAGTATGACTTACACATGATCTTCAGGATGATGGTTTTGCCTTTGACTCGGACAGCACAGCACCCTAAATGCAGCTCTGATCCCCAGACGTCTCCTTAAAATAGAGGCCTGCACTGACATCTGCGAAGACGAGACAAAAATACAAAAATTCATAAGCAAGGCCCTAACAATATCTAACAGACACCAACCACTAAATCAACAACAAAACAGTGACTCACCAGTAAATAGCCTCGGAACTGGTTGTAGATAATAGCCGTGAGCAAATTCATCAAGATATAGGTTCCTGTGTGAGGGAGAATGTAATAATATCAAATTACATATTAATCAAATACGTTCTTAACATAAGTGACTGTGAAGAGGTTTTCTGAAACTTACCACATACGCTGAAAAGTATAAAAAATATTGTATATCCCCTATTCAGCGAATATGCAAGAACCATCACTGTGGGCAGAAAGAAAGAAAAACAGTCAGAACAGAGCCTTTACCCGGGATTGGGCATACTGTACTTTTTATGTAGTCACAGTAGTTATCGTTATTTCTTCAAGATTAAAAAGTTTCCTATATCAGTACATCCTAAAGCATTTTATTCATATTATACCACTTGTCCAGAATTATTCAGTTTTTTTTTTATAACAATGAATCATGTTTTTATTCAATTATAGTTATGTTTAATTTTGTGAAATGTCCTACCACCATGTTAGTGTCTGTTAAAATTACAATACAGCAGATATAAACATCGTTCCCTCACTAGACTGTTCTGAAGACTTTTTGCCACTGGAGAATTTACCAAGGATTTACTTTTTTTAAACCCATATACAGTATGTGTAGTTTATACCATACAGGACAGGTGATTACTACAGAAACAATAACATACTAGAACAAGCACATTAATATAAACCTGTGATTTGCATTGTAGCTGGAGCTACTGTACTGTCAGAGCCACTCTTGTAGGAAAATTAACCAAGTGGCATAAGTTGTAGCAAAAAGTAGAACTCTTATGATCAGTAAATGTTATCAATCTGTTTAAAAACACCTAAAATCCTGTTACATGCAGTGTGGTTTTCTTACAAAATACATAAATGTTACGCTTTGATTGTAAGTCTCTTAGCAAAATGGCCACAAGCCTGATCAATTCAGTTTGTAATCAGATAAACAGTAGTGTCTGTCATGCTTACATGCCATCGCATCATCAAAACATAGAGGAAAATTTAGATACTGTACACTGCACAGACAGTGATGCATAATGTTTGAAAATGTTTAAATCTATAAATATAATAAAACTGTGAAGTAGGCGTGTCTGTACTGTACATTGACGATATTTGTAAATTAAATAATTTGATGGGTCATAAGGTGAGTAATAAACACATCAAAATGTTTTTTGGAATTTTTATCTGTCTATTTGCTTGTTTGTGCATGCATCATATAAAAAAAAAACTCCTGAATGAATTTTAAGGGAACTTTTTAATGATGATTTTTTTTAATACATATATAAAAAATTATAAATCGACTTTGTAAAAATCATTTGTTTATCTCAAAATTAAACAGATGTACAGGGCTGTACATACAGTATATAATATGTGCTTATGAGTGTACAAGTAAATTGCACGCAAACAAAGTGGTGGGCACATCTAATAGACTAATAAAAATAAATTGATAGGAAGAAATGTATCAATTGACAGCTGACTAAAGAAATCAGCAGTTATTTCTAAAGACACGACTATGAAGCTCATGTTTAAACACCACAAGTGACGTTTACATCAAATACTCAGAGTAGACTWTTTAATACTACATAGTGTGCAAAGATCTCCACATTAGGGAAGTTAGCATTATGAGCTCGAGAGACAATTCCCTGTGTTTTTACCAAAATACTGCACTCATGTAAAGGAGCCATGGGCGTGGGCATGCGTATACACGGGCGTGGCTATATGCGTCACTCAACAGAGCCAATCTACGCAATAGTTAGCAGTGTATGGACAAAGTGTTCGGAAGAAACATAAATGAAAGTGCTACAGAGCATGGCTGACTCCAAGAAAAAGGAACGTAAAGTCTGAAAACTACAGTATATATGAACTGAGTTACAAAGACGAATGTACAAATCGATATTTGTTTAAATAAGTTTGTCTCATATGTTCTGAAACCATGGCGATAATAAAAAGCGAGAAAACACGGAGAGATAAAACACGGGTCGTTAGAGCAAACACATCCACAGCGGTCCGAGGTGAGGGCGTGTAAAATACATGAACTGAGAGCCCAGTATGACAGAACAACCAGAGTCGTTTCACATTTATTTATAGCCCAGCAGGGAGCATGAAGATCACTAAAGACTGATTAAAGATTGCTGTTTGTATTCCATACAAATACAAAGGAATATACAAGGGCAAAGATCAAACTGTTCACAAGTTTAACATAACAATTTTAAACTGCTCATTTTATAGACTTACAATAACTGCATATATTCTGTAGGTATTGATTCCTAACACAAATATGAAATTCAAACCTCGGTTTTAAGGAGATTTTATTGACCAGACCTTATTAAATTATAATTCAGGACCCCTGATGTAAAGGATGTTTTGTAGAAGTTACATTTTGCTTACAATTATTAATTTCCCCAAGTATAGACTTTAACATACGCATAGAATTTGGAACTTGTTTCTGACATATTAATGAAAAAGCCTGTAATTAGTAGAGAACAGCTGAAATATTTGACTATATGATCCATGTATGATCATGACACACAGTAATAAGTGCTTTACCGTCAGGGTTATTAGCAGTCGTCAGCAGCACAAGCAGAGAGGACAAGGCCTTAGGCAGGTTTTGGAAATAAGCCTCCCATTCTCCATTCTTTGACGAATCCTTTTAACACAATAAACATATTTCATACATATCCTTTATCAGTTTTCTACTGATAAAAATACATCGTAGTCTCCGTATCAGAATAAATAATATTTATCCTATTTGTGGATACCTCAGATCTGGGGAAGATCAGCATACCGATCATGGTGAATAAACACAGGTGAAGGGCCAGAAGCAGGATCACACTGGGGAAGGAAAGACAGAAAGATGGAGAACGGTCTTTGCATCTGTATTCATTTCTACAAACATGATTGATTTTCTCCAGAATTTGAATCGCATCCTTGTTTAGTGATGAGTAGAAATTTCATGCTGTGAATTATTCTGCATTATTTTATTTACTATAAAACAATTCCATTCCATACAACTCCATATTCCATTCCAGGGAAACTCCATAATGACATATTAAAGGAAAAAACTGATATAAAATGTCTTAGCATTCATGAGTCACGGTATTGCGGTGTTGTTTAAGTAACTAATTATCAATCCCCACTTCATTTTTTTTTTTTTTAAGATAAATAAAAAACTTTCTTACCTTGCTATTTCTGGAAGTGTTCTTTTGATGCATTTTAGAGTTTTCTTCATCAAGGAGGAATTTTGCAAGAGGAAAAACGGCCGAATCAGTCTCCTGACTCGTAAGGTCTGCATGTGGAGATAAGAAAGCAAACATTACTACCATCCACCAACACAGTCCAGGATATTCTCTGCTGACTCGTTATCTCTTATCCAGAGATTAAAATATCTTACTGGAGTCGAGAATCAAATTCTACTTGATATCTTTTCACATCTTAAGTTTGAACTAGATATGATCTGGTTTCCCGTCTGACAAACTCACCGTACCACACAGCATGGCAAAAGAGATCGTGCAGTCGATCACTGATACTGCTATGACCAGCACGTAGCCAATCAGCCATTTATTCATACGAAATTCCTCCCATCCAATCAGATAACTCTGTGGAGAGGAAAAGAGACAGTGAATACATGAACGTGAGGTAAATGTCCTTGAACTTTTCATAACGTAATGTAATGATTTTAGGTAATAATATACCTTAGCCACAACGTCCATGATAAAGATGCAGAGGCAGATCATCTCTATGGCCTCGGGAAGACCACAGGGCGGCTCCCAGGGTTTGGGCCTGAAGCGGGGGTCTGATGTGTAAGTGATCGAGGAAGGTTTCTCCACAAAGGCAAGAGCCAGAATCACAGCGATGGTAAAACCAAGACCCCTTCAACACAGACACAGATAAAGATACAGATACAGAAAAAGGTCAATCTACATACAGTATGTTAAAAATATGTAAACGCAGCTAAACTCATGTCTTATTTAGTTCTGGAAAACGGTTATAACTAACTGTAACTAACTCCCCAAAAATTTTTTTTGCAGACCAAAGCAAGTCATCTGTTGCTATTAATAATATACGGTTCTGGTTTTCACCCCTAATTTAGTCAACTGCATGCACACCGGATTTAATTAATCAGCTGATTAGCAACCATTCCTGAATTGAAAGACAGTTGATGTGATTAAACAGTAAAATAGGGTAAAGGGTTCTCCATGACCAGGGTTGAGAACCACTGATATAAAGCATAGACATAAGTTTGATAAGATAATCTGCTGTTAATCAGTAGTTGTAGTCATGTTTGTTGGACTTTCTAAAGACAGAATTAACCAGTTAAAAACAATTCCCATTCATAAAGGATTTTAAATGACCACATTAATTAGGGCAGTACATACTTCAATTAGCTAGTGAGTCACGTAGCCTTTGTTTATGCAGCCTTGTTATGAGAAGAAGGAAGACGAACAGTGTTTGGTATATTTTTTGCAGTTGAAGATTATAATAAAAATACTATAATTAATATACAGTACATGGGTAATGATTTCAAAAGTTAGAATTAGAGAAAGAAAAGAAAAAAAACTCTTGCTTGCTTACCACTGACATATCCTGGAGTAGTACCATCTGTACAAGCCCAAAGATCTTGAGTCAATCTTATGATTGATAGACCGATACTGTGGAGGAAAAGGCACACTTATTACAATAAATACAGGCTGAAAACAGGACATGGTTAACACTGTAATATAACACATCACATATGTAAATTACCTGAATGGCATCTTCAATAAATACAACCGCTTGCTGGATATACAGGTCTTCATCACCTTAATCATAAAAGAAGATGAGAACAGTATATGAATAAATAGGAAAGACATGATCTAGTACAGAAGTCAGGAAACATCATGTGTGGTGGAAAGTGCAGGAAAGCAGATTATTTTCCAAAAAACAACGTTCTCTAAACCAAAGCAGTTTGTAAACAACTGCACTATTCACTTCCTAAAATATGGATGTTTATGGTTACATTTACTGTTGTCGAACATCTACAATGCAAGACAAATAAGTACATGGTATACTGTATATTATAACAGATTTCATTAGTGAGACAAATAATGCAAAAAATTCACAAAACTTTTAAGAGTAATGTCCCCTGTCCTGAAGGGAACAAAGTAGGAAACCTCTTTTACAGAGCACTGAGGGACTGGACACTCCTTTCATAAATGTTAAACAGAGGATTAGATTAAGCCCATTTAAACCAACCGTGTGACTTACTGTACGTAGCAATATTTTTTAATTAGAATATGTTAGATCAAGTGTGTTACTCATTACCTGGAACTACTTTTAGACACAGTTGTTAAAATAAAAATAATCATAATAATAAACAACTTCTGACCAAGCAGATTTGGGAATTCAACAGTGGTCAAAACCAAACCATAATAATAATAATAATAATAATAATAATAATAATAATAATAATAATAAAGGCTACCACATACTTTAAAGAATATTTAAATGTCTTAATTTGAATTCAATTAAAAGGAATAGAATTAAAATGTACAAACTAAATTTTAGTGCTTAATTTAATACTGTGAGTGACAATTAAGTTAGTTAATGTTAAAAAAAAAAAGTATACAAGTTATGATACCTGAGATAGTGATATCTTACTGTCCCATCCCTATCCCAAAGTTGTAAACACTAAGATGATACAAATGGAAAAAAATAAAACAAGAAGCAACCTCTAAATACAACTTCGGAAAATATTGCATAACTTTCCAATTGCTTGTTTCATATCACTTTTAGTCACCACAACACCACTATCAGGTATCATGATCATATCAGGCCACATGATCAGGATTACGATCTGACAAACTGTATTGATTTCCGTTGTACTAACACACACAAGTCACCACAGGAGAACTCCAGGCAGAACTCAAGGTTAATTAAATGGCAATTATAGTTACTAATGCACTGCTGCACAATGTCTCAGCCTTCATTCTGGATTGAATATTGGCACAAATTATCACAATGTGCAACTACACACATGATTCCTTGGGTTCACCGAGTGTGTTGATGAATCGTGGGATTTACATGATCCTTTAATCGCAAACCAATTTTTTTTTTTTTTTAAAGATGCTTTTATCTTATAAAGGATAAACAGGTTCAATATCAATAAAAGTTCATCTGGTTCCACTTTCAGTTGTGGAAAGAGATTTATTCATGCCATATCTCACTTGACATCATTTAACTGCATATTATTATCTGATCATTATATAATCAAGATGTCATTACATAGTCAGCTACACTGTACTTCTAGTTAAACCCTAGCTGCATGTACAGTACTATGCAAAAGTATTGAGCCACCCTTCACTTCTTCATATTTTTCTTTCTTGTATTTTAATGTAGTCTTGAGAAATACATTTACATTACGGCAATTGGTAGACGCCCTTATCCAGAGCGACTTACATTTTTATCTCATTATTCATTTGACCAGTTGAGGGTTAAGGCCCTGGGAATGGATCAGAGGATTTTTTGTTAAGCTTTTTGTTAAACTTAAGGCATGAACCAGTAAAAAACAGGTAGGTGCATGAAACATGATCAAGTCSGTGATTAGTATACTGCTGATGGATGAATGCTATGAGTGGGTTGGAGCAGACGAAAGGGGAAATGAGGTTGTTACCGAGGTTGTTGCATGCACAACCGATGTTAAAATTGTATCCTTGGGCATTTTGTAGCCTGCTGCAGTAAAATATTTGTACCCATTTCTTTCTTCATTTAGTATAAAGAATGAGGGGTGACTCAATACTTTTGCACAGTACTGTATGTGCATTTAGTCTGGAACTAAATAATACCCATTTATTTGCAGTGAACTTCCCTTTAGCGGATACTTTAATTTCTTGTTGGATTATTAACACAACATTGTGACAGCCCGGTGTCCAGTTATGTGTCCTTTAATTCCTGACTTCATCTCTTGTCCCTTCCCCTGGGCTGCTCAAACACGTGTGAAGTTCCTTTTCAGAGGCGTGTGGGAAGATATGACCTGCACTGGAGCTCTTCAGAAGAAGAATGCATCACTTTATTATCTTTAGTCATGTGTGTTGGACTTACTGCATGCCCAAGTGCATTGTGGGCCTGTTCGCTACAGGTTACTAAAATGAAAACTACTTTGTGGTGTGAAACAGCCACAAAGTATCTCCCAACAGATCTGGCAACATGCTGTTTCCTGTCCAAGACATCTAACCTTTCCAGATATGACTTCCATATTTTCCCAAAAAAGCTTTTTGCACTTTTTAAAAATTATTTTCTTCAATTGAAATTAAAAAGTTTTTAACTTTATGTCTTGTTCTTATAGGTTTTAATTTCAGGTTCAGGTTTAGAAGTGTTGGTCCAGGAACAAGTTAAAAAGTAAGCAAACAGTTTTGTGTCTGGTATTTAGGAGTATATGATGCACAATACTGTATATTTTCTACTGATACTGATATCAATCAAACCTGTCCTGAATCTGTTCTGATTTTAAACAGACCCATGTTTCACTCCTCTTCCGAATCTGCTGTTTCAGTGTCTATGTACAATCTAACTAGCTTGTCTAAATCTCAGCCGATACAAAAATAGAAAAAAGGACAAAAACATGTAATGTTTTTTTCTTTCGGTTTTGATTGTATACACAAACACTGGAGCCCAAAGTTATCGTTCCCTTTTAAAGTGTATAAATGCTGTACGTATGTTTACCATGAATGAAACATTTGCACCACTGCTGTTATCTTGCTGCTGCTCAATCCGTTTCTCAATCTTTGTACTTGGAATTTCCTCTAAACCACTGTTATTTAGGAGGATTTTTATGATAGTGGGTTTTCCCTTGCTTTTGCCTCTGTGTTAGTTTTTGGAACAAATGGTGAATTACTCACTTTTTTGCCAGACACCATTTCCTCTCATAAAACAGAATATAACTCAAGTCATACATTAGCACTGTGCCATGAAGCTTCACTAACTTCCCCCTGAAGCATGAAAGTCTACCGTCCAAAACCACGAGGGGCGTTCAAGTCATACTGGAACTTGTTGTCTTATAAGCCGTAAAWTGAAGGTGTAAAAGCAATTGACATTTACAGAAGACTTTTACAATTGACATTTACAGAGGACACGAACACACTACGGTGATTAGATTCACTCCAAACCGTTTCCACATGTTTGGGACAATAAAGCAGTTCCTGGGAGGCCAGTGTTTCAACTGTAAAGCAGTCATTCTGTTTATAACTCTGGCATACTGAGAATCTTTTTACCTTGATGGTAATCCAAGCACTAGTTAAACACTAGGATAAGTGCATTAGTTTAGCAGGGGATCATATAAAGAAATTACATTTATATAATGCCTCTTTTACACTCAGTGTAATTACAGTAGAGTTCTGTAATAAGGGCATCAGCAGGGAGCAGGGATTATACAGAGAAATAAAGATAACAGTTATGAGAGTAAAAATTATGTTATTCATCACAATCAAAAGCCCTGATCTGACTTGAACACCGCTCATAGTTACTTCTGACTCATTTGCAAACTAAATAGACAACAAAAACTTTTCAAATTCACAATTTAGTACTGAAAACCAAAAACAGAATTCTCCTACTATTTCTAATATTTCTCACTTTTTTTAGTTAATTGCTTCAGCTTAATCGTGTGTATTAATCTAGTCATAAACCAAAAACAGAGCTGCTGCTTACCGCAATACTCAAAACCCAACATCCTACATCCTGAAGACTTTCCTGTGGTACAAAACTGAAAGTTACACCTTAACTCTGAGTGATATAACATGCTGATTCGGAGTTGTTCCATAAACCTAAGGCCTCTAAGAGCATCTAAAAGGTCAATACATCAATAAATATTTTGGTTTATAAAGAATATTTTTATATAAGTGTGTAATATGTTTTAGAGAAAATTATTATAGACATTCTGACCATTTAAGAATAGAATAGTGAACATCAAAAAAAAAAAAAAACATTATGCTAAATAATCATTAATATGTTTTCCATCAAAATCTAATGCAGGCTTTTATTTCTACCCGTATTATTTAATCTACGATAATTACTGGATTTACTATGTATCCAAAATGCTTTCAAGGTCACAATGAGAGAACATTAGAAAATATCCCTCTGAGCATTCACTCTAAAAAAATTACATCAGCCTATCTTCTGTACCTCTCCGTCTCTCCCTCTCTCTCGCTCTCCCTCTTTCTCTCAACTAACATAATATATATCACAGGTTATGTTTAATATGCTGAAACAGCGTTTCTGAAGGCCCTACATTGTTACTCTACTCCCAACAGTTGATTACCAAGCCCTCTTTAGTGGATCATATTTCTTTGGGAGTACACAAAAACTAAAAGTTTCAAATTCTGACTCTTGCAAAGAAACATCATCAAGAGGGATTACCTGCAGAATGAGACCATCTCTTCTTGCCACAACAAAAAGCGTCCCGTGAATCGTGTGACCTTGTGAGGATTCTCAGAACGCTGCAGAAAAGTCTCAGTGCCACAGATAAAATGATCATATTGCCCAGAGCAATTTCAGTGGCTTTGTTTTTTTCTGACTCACACTACAACACTAGCATCTTGTGTTTTGTACTTCAGTGGTATCTGACCTTTAACTAATAAAGGGCCGTCATCAAAGTGTGCTTCATTACATGAAACTTGATTTAATGTTTCATACATGTACATGCACTACAGCAATTACTTTAATGTATGATTTGACCAGGTTGTTGTACTCACTTCTGTCAATCACTGTAAAAAAAAAAGCTCCCTAGTGCAGGACAGGCGTTTATAGGATACACACGTTTAATAAGGCACACTTTGTTGACGGTCCCTTAACAACTGACAGACATCTGAGGATTTCTGCTGATTTCGAGATATTTACACAACTGATTTTTTAAAAACCAAAACATACATTTGAGAAACATTCTCATCATTATATCTAGTGAATTTTTATCTTATTTATTTTTATCAAAATCTGATGAATAACTACAAAGCCAGATTGTGGAAAATGAAAAAAAATCTCTTTAGCTTAATATTAGTTGATACAAACAAGGAAAAAATATGCCCGTCTTATCTTGATTTCCAGACACATGACATACACTCACAACACTGAGAGGATCGTTCACATCTCTGCCACTACATGTGCAGGCTGTAACGGTTCATTCAAAAGCTGTAACCAATGCAAAACGCATGATCATGAGTTCTGCCAATACTTTACACACTGCTGTTGACAATGTGCTGTGGTTTTGACGCATGAGTCACCTTTTTTTCTTCTCTTCATATATACACTGGAAGTGTTAGTGCTGACAAAACACACAAGGTCTTACAAGACATCATCTTGCCTTCTTCTTCTTGCATGTGGCAGTTCAGAAAGAACACAAAGCACTAACAAACGCATTTCTACATGACTTTATACGTTTCAACATGCCATACTCCTAAGTACAGTACCAGGAACCAGTAATTCTTGGGAGGTTGATTAATTTTCTGTAACCACTGTTGTGACAGTTGTTATGATATTGGTTTATTTTACTGATAAAAAAAAGCCTCGACTCGACATAAAAAAAAAAAAAAATATTGATCAAGATATTATCAACATAGTAAACAAAAAAAACTCCTCCTTTAACAGAAATTCCAACTACCTTCTCCAACTAATTTGAGGATGACTGGAACAGGGAACATTTTGTGTGTGTGTGTGTGTGTGTGTATGTGTAATACCACCCATGAACCATGTTTGGCTGAGAAATACATGTTCTTGAAAGCATTTAATTGGATGAACAGAAAACTAGTACAGGATGAGTCATTAAGATTTTATCACAAAGTGACAAACTTACAATTAAACAAATATATTTCCTGAAATTTTATTTTTTGATATATTATGGCAGGAGTACCAAGTGTCCACTCTGTTTTACCATAGATACTTCACTTTATTTTAGACTATTATAATATTATAATATGTAAAATACTAATAAATTTTATAGATGGAGAAAAAAAATCGATTGGGTATATATATCTCAATTCTTTTGTGTGGTAATTCATGTATGTAATGAATTACATGTACCAAAATCGGTAATATTTTTTTTTCCTTCATCATTTTTTTATGTTTGCACTTGAGTTGGTAATAAGTTTGCGGTTCCTGCTGTCTAAAATGTTCAAACATTGGCAGCACAGTGTCCTCTGTGGTAGGAGCAAATTATTTGGCATATGCCCTTATCCAGAGCGACTTATCTCTTTATACATTTGAGCAATTAAGGGCCTTGCTCAAGGGCCCTAGAGGACCTGGGACCTTCCAGACTATAGTCTAATGCCCATATATATATATAACTTCCTTTCGGCTGTTCCTGTCAAGGGGTCACAGACTATCAATCCGCACACAACTTGCCACAGGTTTTACACAGGATGCCCTTCCTGACACAACCCACACATTTGCTAACCAGTGGCTGGGTAGGACATTAGGGCTCGAACCCGGATCCTCTGATCCCCAAATCCCCATTCAAACACACACATACAAACAAACAGACACACACACACGTTTGTGTCAGGTGCACTGTAACTTCAGTGCCTGGTCAGTCTGAGTTCAAGTGACCTCAGTAAGGGAAAGTGAACCTGGACACCGTGATAAGCAACTGGATGCGACACTGATTTGGAAATCACACGAGTACAGAAGACACTTACGTCCTTCGCCATGCAGTGAGTCCCTGCTGTGTGAATCAGAGAGTCGACTCGTCCCCTTCGACTCAGACTGGGAGTCTGATTGAGAGTCATGTCGCGAGCCGTAATCCGCGGAGTCGCGCGCCCTGCGTTCTGATGCTAACAGCGGCTCCGCTTCCATCCGGCTCTGCTAGAAAACTCGGCGACTTCGAAATAAACGAACAGTCTCCTCAAGTCACGATAACATGAACTATAGGTGTGTGTGTGTATAATTAACCCGTGAGTAGAGTGTCCGAGTTTCCCTCCCGCCTCTCTAACCTGGTGACTAGTTTTCCGCTCATGACAACAAGGCGGGTGCTTTTACGATTCCCCGCCCATGTTTTCGTCTCGTCCCTCAGATTTTTTTTGTCCTAGTTTGTGAAAAGTACTTGTATTCCCCTCGTTTTGTTAGCCAGGTCTACACTAAAACTTCCGTTAACAGACTGTAACTGATTAATATTTGCCCGAGCTGTTTATATATTCAACAAAGTGGCGCGTGAGCTGTCGAAATGGGTATCGCGATAGAAAACGTGAACTGAAAGTAAAAGCTATTTAACTCAATGAGAGCAAAGTGGAACAGAGCTAAACAGCCATAACATCATGACCGCCATCATAACATTGATGCACTGTTATAAGACACCTATCTGTTACAACCAGAATTCACCTTTTCATCTATTTGCTCTACACTACTAGTGCTTCTACTGGACCAGACTACATGGCCAGCTTTTGCTCCCCATGTGCATCAGTGAGTCTTGACCACCCATTACCCTGGCACTGGTCCGTTGGTTTTTCTTCCTTGGATCACTTCTGCCTATCCTGACCACTGCCGGCCAGGAACATTCCACAAGACATCACTCAGGTATTTATAGGATTGCCCATTTTTCTGTTTCCAACACATCAACTTGTTCAACTTCATTACAATTCAATACAATACACACTTTTAACAGTAGCTACATTTTCAATATCCCATTACAATGGCGGCTGGAAGTGGGGCAATATATTAGGCAGCAAGTTTTCGAAGTTTTTTTCCCACTCAAACTAGCATTTGAGTGACTTTGACAAGGGCCAAATTATGACGGCTGGACAACTAGACCAGAGCAACTCCAAAACTGCAGCTCTTGTGGGACATTCCTGGTCTGCTGTGGTCAGGACATACCAAAAATAATCTAGGGAAGGAAAACCAACAAACTTAGCTCCAATATAAGATCTAATAGAAGAGCTACTGTAGCTCAAATTGGGGAAAATCTTAACGCTGGTTCTACTAAAAAAGGTGTCAGAACACAGTGCATCACTGTTACGGTGGCAAAAGAGGATCTACTCAATATTAGGCAGGTGATCACAATGTTACGGCTGATCGTTGGATCCTTATAGGAAGCTTTATTGGAAGTGATTGTTATAGTGCTGGCACAAGAAAATAAAAATAAATTGTGATTTATAGGTGATAACTGTGATTTCTGTGTAACGGTGCAACTGTGTGTTGCTCACATAATTTCTTGTGGATAATGCAAGGTGTTTTAACAGTAGAAATGGCTTCATATTCTGTTATTTGAGATTGGTAGCTCAGTGGTATGTTTTTCGTCTGCCATGTGAAAGGCCTGGTTTCAATTCCCATCCCATGCAGTGCCGGTCACAAGCCTGGATAAAGTGGGAGGGTTGTGTCAGGAAGTGCATCTAGCATAAAACCTGTGCCAAGTCGTGTGCGGGTCGGGTAGTCCACTGTGGTGATTCCTCGAAGGGGAGCAGCCGAAAGACTAACAAAWTTWTTTTTTTTGTGAGACCTCTAAACAGATTATAAGGGTAGACATGCTCTCTCTCTCGCTCTCAATCTCTCTCTCAGACACACAAACACACACACACAGTATAAAGGTAATTTGTTGTGTGAGCTCTAGATGAGACCCCTTTGATCATCCTAGGCTTCAGGCATTGTTCACCTCAACTTCTTATCTCATTCATCTGCTCTGTTTGAACACACCTTGAAGTCACCTTTGGTCAGCCATTGTATTTTTTTTTAATCTCATCCTATCTTAAAACAGTAAAGAATGCGTATTTGATTGCCTTATCAACAACATCTAGGAATTTCAAAGTAGGCTAAAAGCGGAAAGGATTAGAAAACTACTGTTATTATACTCAACTGTAATTAAAAAGGGTGCAAAAATCCCATTATACAAATGTTATTCCTCTGTATAATCTCCTGCTGCACTAATGCACTTATCCCACCATTTTCATTAGTGCTTGCAAAATCACACTCAAATTTAGAGAGGTTTCTCATTACCCTGGAGCCATGATTAGACTGTCTGCTTCACGTCTGAAACGCTAGCCTCCCAGAAACTCCTTTAATGGCCTAAACATGTAGAAATGGTTTAGAGTGAGATCGAGACTGTATCTGTGATGTGGCAATAACTCCCAGCCATGTCTTACACATGGTAATTCCTTATGGTTCTTTATTCCAAATAATATGTTTAACATGATAGGTGGTCTCTCCTTTGTCTTAAAATGTAATTATTCCCCTTCTAAATTACCAATTAAATTATCCAAATTTAAATTATCCAAATTTCACCAGCAATGTCTTCTTGCCTGGAAACTCTGTTTTTCACACAACTTCTGTCCTCACAAAATGCTCATTTGGAACAATGAACTAATTATGGTTCGTAATAAATCTCTTTTTTTCCCCAGATGGTTCGACAATGACATTTCTAACATTCTTTCTTTGTTTGACACATCTGGCAATATGTTGACATACGAGCAGTTCCTGAATCTCTATGGACTTCCAGTTACTACTAAAGAATTTAATCTGTTAATGAGAGCTATTCGCCCCGGTTTGATAGTTCTCATTAAGAGTCACCTAGCCTTCGGTCCATATGAGTTCAGACAATCTAAACTAATGTTAGATGGTATTGATATAACTGATAAAAAATGCAATAATAAACACATTCGCCGGATTTTTTAAACTCAAAGAAGAATTACTCCGAGGGGGAAATTTCATTGGAGGTCTTATATTCAAGATATTAATTGGCATAAAGCCTGGCTTATACCTAATAAATATTGCATCTCTAACAAAATAAAAGATGTTCATTTTAAAATTCTCCACAAGATTTACCCTGTCAACTCAATTTTATCTAGATATTTGGAGGTAGAGAATAAATGTTCTTTCTGTGGTACATTAGATGAAACTTTGATTCATTTGTTTTTTGAGTGTGAGAAAACAAAAAAATTCTTAATTCTTTTAAAAGACCACCTCTTGGACCACCTTAATATGTCTCACTCCTTTAGTATTAAAGATGTAATTTTTTATTATGAGAATACGGAAAATAAACGGCTTGAATTTGTAGTTAATTATTTTATTTTAAATGCAAAATACTTTATACATAAACAAAGATTTAGAAAGGAACAGTTATAGTTCCCTCTTTTCATTATAGAAATGACATCGCTTATTAATTCTCTTAAACTAATTCGACTTAATAAGAATAATAATAGACTTCTATATTATTATGACATTATTTTTAATTGAAGTAAGTTAATTGAAGTAAGTTAATTGAAGTGTGTCTCCTGCCACCTTTTTTCTTTTTATTCTTTTTTTTTTTCTTTCACTAATCATCATATCGATCCTCTCGTGTCTTTTACCCTTTTTTGGACTGTCAATTTATAGTTCCTTGTCCTATGTGTTTGATGTGTTATAATGAATGTTTTTGTTGTTATTGTTAATGTGTTTTGTATTTTATTTRCATTGTTTCAATAAAAAATAAATAAATAAACTAAAAACTGCCAGACAAATGGTGCTGGGGAATGATTGTGTGTAAAGATGCGTCTCTTCTCCAGTTTGGCGACAAGAATCTATGCTCAGATTGCATGACGTGAAATTTGTCATCTTATCTTTTAACATTTAACCTGTAGCATGATTTCTTCAAACATACATTATATTACAAAACCCATGCTAAGTAAAAGCATACATTAGTTACGTATGTTAGCAGACTGTAGTTGCCACATCAGCTACTACAGATGTGCTCAAAGATCAAATATATCCTGAAATAGCTAATGGACAAATTTACAAACATTTTCCCATAAAATGTAGGATAAGTTTGTTAAAGCACAGGCTCTAACACAGAAGAGAGTCAGTATCCCTGTTTGTGTACAAATGACCACTCAGAAACCTGGAAAGAGACACTTCATATGCAGTCACCTGACTTTTTGCCTAAAGGAAATTTATGTATACATGTGTGAGAGCTGGGCTGTACAAACCATGAAATTATACTGTAGAACAGGTTTTGCTATTCTGCCAAAAGAATACACACAAGAATGTAGTTAAAAATAAAGGTTTAATCTGTGAAAGAGGTCTATCTATCTATCCATCTATCCATCTATCTATCTATCATTACTTAAATTGGAACTAAAATAAGAAAAATAAAATTATTGCCAAGCCACAATGTTTTGGGAAAAATCAACAGGTTGATTTAATGTGATGTGACCTAGTCTGTTCTTCTCCTCTTCTACCACATTGCTGCACTATGATTATTTTTATTTATTTAATCCTGACAKATTTCATTGTTACATTTATTGGATMATCTGTTTCTGAAGCAAGGTTCTTGTCACCTCTTATATTAAAGCAGTTATAAGCAGTTGTTCCCTCACTAGCCTCTCATTTCTTGCCTTGCAGGTAAAAAATACCAAAAATTAAAATCAGCATCCTCTTGACTGTAGACTTTCTTGAGATGAAAAACTTAATGCAATAGTTACAAAGTATTTCTCCCTTTATTTCCTTTATGCTAGAATATACAGTGCACTATAGGCGCAATCTTCAATATTAAGGAGAACTAATAATCAGCTATTACAGGGTGTGCATTCCACATGATATAGAAAAGTCAAGTCAAGTCAAGTCAATTTTATTTATATAGCGCTTTTAACAATTGACATTGTCGCAAAGCAGCTTTACACAATAAAAAGAAGTAAGTAAAGATCAGAACTGTAACCCAAGAATCATAAAAGGTGCCATTAAAAATAGCTTATATGAATTCTGCATATCCAGCCTCCATTAAGGAAATCTGTAAGAAACAGAGAATTGTTTAAGAATAATAATTTTAAAAAAGTGTTTATTCTGGACATAAAACTCTTTATTCTGGACATAAAACAAGAACAAGACAAAACATTCGCCAGCCAAACCTCATGGTCAATGCAGCGGAACTGCCACGACCAGAGTACGTTGTAGAGGAAGGGACGGAGGTCAAAGCGGTTGTCATCTGGCCCGTAGCTCTCAGCGTGGTAAGATGGCGTCACTGTAGTCATCTTGTGCCTGTTGACTGAGTACATCCTGAAGAAATGCTTCACTTTTGCAGCCACCTAATAGCCAGAGATTAAATTCTTAAGAACCGACTTATTGTTGGCAACAATACCCAACACTGACCTTTCACAGACACGTGATTACCACGACCTCAGTCATAACAGTGGATGGCAGAAGTATTTTTAACTGACATTATCAACGAAAGCACATAGTAGCCTAATTTGGTGCCAGGTGTATGTCTGAGCCAAAAGGATACCAGAACGATTAKCTGATGATTACCTACCAGATTACCTGGTGCTTTATCGCGCAGATAAATTGAGTTTCTGAAGGTGGTATAGTGTCCACTGTCTAAGGCGTCTACACATTGCATGTACTAGCTCAAATACAAAGCGAAATCATTTCACTTCAACAAGTACTTAATTGAGCTTGCTCACCACCAAGCATTAACTAGACAGATTTACTTGTATGCATCAATCCTTGAATTTCCTTTTTAGGTACAAACTCGTTCCACTCCACGTTCCTTCACATTAAATTCAATTTAATGTAAAAAATGTAGACAAAATTAAAGAAATGAGAGCAAATGTTTTACTGTGACAGACTCCAAAGTACCTAAAGATACAATTTTAAAATAGGTTTGTTATGTAACAACCTCAGCAACAACCTCATTTCCCCTCTCGTCTGTTCCCACCACTCAGCATTCAGCATCACCAGTATATTAATCACCGGCCTGACCATCTGTCATCTTCTGCATTGATTTCTCATTGGTTCATGCCTTAAATGAGGTTTTTTTATGGTT
>QMIH01002142.1:74564-84785 GCA_003987875.1 Clarias batrachus
GTGTGTGAGTGTGTATTTGAGTGTGTGTGAGTGTGTGTGTGTGTGTGTGTGTGAGTGTGTGTGTGACACTCGGCTCACTGGGAATGTAGCATGGATGTCTATTAGAGATGTGAGTGACCAATTAGAGGCCGGACTGGGATATGGGCGGGGCCTGGCACAGCCGACTCTCACTGGATCCGCAGAACCGAAGCGATGGTGTTAGGATTCCTGACCATGCTCAGCTTTTGATTGGCTCACATATGCCCCACCCCTGACCACGCCCATGACCACGCCTCTGATGAATCTGGATTCGTCAGTTTTGTTATAATATTACTTTAGTTTTCCTTATTTGAAAAAAATGTATAGAGGTATAGAGAAAATTATGATAAATATGAATGTTTTAACATTTGTTACAGTTATATTTATATTTTTATTAACAGCATGATTTAAATTCCATATTTTTGTTAAATGTTATAGAAGTGATAAAAACACATCACTTCCGTTAAGTCAGTGAAAGTCTTTAGAAGTTGTACTTGTCTTTGACCCACTTTTGAGTTTCGAATAATAAATTAATAATTACTAATGATTTTATTGCTGCCTGATGGATGCTGGCAGGTTCCTGATAAACACGGACAGATTGATGAGCCGTGCAGGTGGATTCACACCTCCTACACACACAATACACACACACACTGATATTTATATAGATTTATTTTAGGAGACAGTCTGGTTGCTCTGAGCGATTTTTATAACCTTTTATCCTCGAAACCCGGCGCGTCATCACACAAATAAGACGTGAGGTGTGTGTGTGTGTGTGTGTGTGTGTGTGTGTGTGTGTGTAATGTTCAGAGCTCCGACACGGTGCTCAGCCTCGCTGGGGTTCGGGAAAACCCAGTCCTCTCCGAGTGTTTTTAACACGAGACACGATTATAATTAAAATGAAAAACGTATTAAAATGATGAAGTGCCTGTAGCATAAACATCCTGCTGGTCAAATAGTTCTGATGATCCGGTTATAAAACACACCTCAGGCTTTCACAAATGATACGGGACACTGTGTGTGTGTGTGTGTGTGTGTGTGTGTGTGTGTGTGTGTGTGTGTGTGTGTGTGTGTGTGAATAAAATGAGTTTAATTTCTGAGTGCATAGCATTTTGTTAAACTGTGTGTGTGTGAGTGTGTGTGTGTGTATGTGGACAGACTAATCACTTTACACACTCATACATAAATGTAGAAAAGTTATGTAGAACTGAAATAGAGAGGAGTTTGAGGACAGGCAGCGTCATGGACCAGGCCTGGGGGACAGACAGGGTTTAGGAATGGAGGAGCTCTGTGTGTGTGTGTGTGTGTGTGTGTGTGTGTGTGTGTGTGTGTGTGTGTGTGTGTGTGTGTGTGTGTGTGGAGGTACAGGGACAGAGTATGGAGGTGATGTTGTTTGATGAAGGTTGGATTGTGACTGCAGTCTCTCGATAGTTCAGGACTGGAGTTTCCTACAGTCTACCTGAGCCTCCAATAGCTCACACACACTCCCTGTTCCATATGAACATATGATCTCCTGTTGTACTGAACTTCCAGCCTCCTAACACACAGTATGAGTGCAGATCAATCCCTGCTCTCCGTTATCACCCAGATGAGGATGGGTTCCCTGTTGAGTCTGGTTCCTCTCAAGGTTTCTTCCTTCATCTCAGAGAGTTTTTCCCTCACAGCACCGTCGCCCTCGGCTCGCTCATCAGGGACCATCTGATCATTCTGATTATGCTTAAAGCTTCTTTGTGACAATGACCAGTGTTAAAATTGCTATAGAAATAAAATTGAATTAAATGTGGTTAGATGGGTCATGGTGTGTCGGCTTTGGGTTCCAGAGGGGTGATGTGGTTAAATGAGGGTGAGAGGTGGAATAGATGGGGGTTAGAAGGCGTGTTGGGGATGATGGGGGTGATTATTCTGCTTTTGGTTTGTCTGGAGTGTGTGAAGTGACAATAATTAGGATAAAATAACCCACACAGAGAGAGAGAGAGTGTGTGTGAGGTTAATTGTTCACGGTCAATAAAGTGTCTTGCTGACAGGCGACTGATCGGCCCTCTTTATCCCGAACAAACAATGTGTGTGTGCGAGTGTGTGTGTGTGTGTGTGTGTGTGTGTGTGTGTGTGTGTGTGTTTTCTTCCCTTTTTTTTTGTATTTTTCCCCGATTTTCTCCCTAATTTAGTCGTGTCCAATTCCTCCCCGTCACTAGGGGGCGCTCCCACATTAAGGCTACTACTACCACTCAGCCGGGAGGGCTGAAGACTATCACGTGTTTCTTCCGAACCACGTGACGCCAGCCAGACTTTTCGAACTGCTCGCTCACGCACCGTTGGGGGCGGCGTAACACACTCGGAGGACAGCGCTATCCGCTCCTTCAGATTGCGTGAGCTCACAGACGCCCCTGATTGGCTGTAGTGATTAATGTGGGAGGAGCACTAAGTACCTCTCATCCCTCCCCTCTGAGAGAGCTCGGCCAATCAGCTCTCTCTAGACCTCCAGCTGCGAGAGGTTACAGATTCGAACTAGCGATCTTTGGATGATAGGACGAGCGCTTTTACCACTGCGCCACTCGGAGGTCACTGTGTTTTCTTCTCTGTCATTGCCAGGTGTTTATAAATCCATTACTATCTCCTCCCTCATCCCTCATTTCTCCCTCACTCCTTCTGTCTGTCTGTCTCTCTCTCGCTCATTCCATTTCTCTCTCTTGGTTTTTTATTTCCGTTTATTTATGGCTTTTAAACAGAGACGGGTCTTTTTATCGCTCTTGCTGTCTCTTGATCTGTTTATTTTTCAGTCTCTCTTTCTCTGTCCTTCTTTTCTTCTTTTCTTTTCTTTTTCACAATGTATTTCTCATTCCCATGTCTTTATCTTTTTTTTTCCACCTCTCTCATTATCCCTTGTTCTCTCCTTCTCTTAATCCCCGTCTCTCCATTCATCCCCCATTCTTTCTCATCCCTCATTTCCTCCCTTCTTTATGCCTCATTTACACTCTTTTCATCCCTCTTCTCTCTCTCCATCCCTGTTTGTCTCAGGAATGTCTATCTTTCTGTTCTCTTTTTCTTCATGTCTCCTTTGAAGTTCCTGGTGTTTAAACAGGAAGTTCACTTCCTCCACTTCCTGTCTTGTAATAGCATCAGTGTTATTTTAGTGTGTGCGTGTGTGTGTGTGTGTGTGTGTGTGTGTGTGTGTGTGTGTAGATGACAGGGATGTTAATTAAAGGTCGGCTGCGATGCCGTCTGGAGCGGAGTGACGGTATTTGTTGTCCTGATGGAGGGAGAGCGAGGGGGTGTCGGTGAACAGGTGTGTCCATGACATCAGTTACACACTTCTCTTGTCTAACACACACTCACAGCTTTATCACACACACTTGGGATTAATTATCAGCCATGTGCATCCAAGTGTTCAGTTATATTTACCATTTCAGGAAACACACACTAACACACACTTCAGGATCACATACACACTTGTGAGTGAGAGTCAGACAAAAGGAAAGAGAGAAAAGCGTCTAGCCGCCGTCATGTTCTCAGACACAGGGTTGGACTACTGAGATATCCAGGATTTCCTCCTGAAGGTGTTCTTCAAAGTCCTTCACCATCATTCCCAGTAGAGCTCCACACCCGTCCGCTGTCTCGTCTCTGTCCCGAGTGTGTTTCACACACGTTGTGACTCCATGCCCGTGCTGTTGTCTCTCCAGCTTTTCATGCTTCCTGACTCGTCTTCTTCTCTCAACTAGTGGAAAGTCATCTAGGAGCACGGAGATGTCTCGTCCGCTCCACGGTCTTTCTCACTGGTAGAGCTGTAAGATACTGCTGATTTCATACGATTGTAATTTTTCAATCTGCAGCTCTGATGTTTACTAGAGGTATTTAATAAACACTGAAATGCTGTGTAACCTGTGTCGCTGATTGTTTGAATGTTGTGTCTCATACAAAACCGTACTTTCTTTTTTACCTGCTGATCCTCTGATCCACACTCCGAGGTTCAAGATTCGCGTTATTGTCATTTTACTTAATACAACAAAACTGAATGCAATCTCAAATGGTGTGACACCAGGCCAATAGGTGGCAGTGTTGTACCAACCGCTCATAAACGTAAAAGAAGGAAAAGTGATGCTTGATGCAAAATGTGAGCAATGTTTGCAATAGATGAAGGCATTTTGCACATTTTATGCAGAAACAACTGCAGGGTCAAGGGTTTGAGTCCCACCTTCAGGTCTGTGTGTGTGGAGATGCACGTTCCCCCTGTGCCTGGTGTGTTTCCTTCGGCTACTCCAGTTCCCTCCCACAGTCCAAAGACATGTACATTAGACTAATTATGACTAATTTGTGAGTGTGTGTGTGTGTGAGTGTGTGTGTGCGTGTGTGCGCGTGCCCTGTGGTGGACTGTCACCCTGTCCAAAGTGGACTCCAGGCCATGTGACCCTGTACAGGATAGGACGCTATAGAGAATGAGGTGAGTGACAGAAATGATTCTGAATCAAAAACTGACCAGTTAATTGAATCGATTAACAAAAGATCAACTAAATGGCATAATTGATTAAATCACACAGCTCTGCTCACCAGTGGTGTCGGTGCCAGGCTCAAACAGCGTCCAGACCACAATTTCCTGTAATATTCAGGATTTTAGTTCATTACAGAGAGTCGCAGGGAACGAGTATGTAACGAGAGATAGTTTACATGTCAGTGGTTTTTGGCAGCCAGTTTATTTTCTCTCTCTTTTTTTTGCAGGCTCCCAGGTGCCTTGGATGTCTGTAGCCTTGTGGAGAGCACTCGAACTTTGCCCAAGCGACCTATTGGTGTAATTGTGTGGTTGTGTCTTATTGTTTAATAAAAGTTTAGATAAAGAGAAAACAAAGATCCCAGGGGTAACCAGGTACCGTGACCTAGTGCCTCATGTGGTACATACAACATCCCATCGATCGGTGAATAGTTGATGGCTTTGCCCCCTTTTTAGCGACTGTCCAAAATACATGTCCTCACTTACTTCCTGGCCGAGGTGGACTGATCACACAGGTTTGGATCTGGGATGCTGTTCTTTCCTCATCACACTCGGTCAAGTATCTCCATTATTCCCAACATAAGCATTAAATTCCATCCAGAAACACTGTGGCGTCAGAAGGAGGTTCCTCACCGAACAACTGCTCCACCCTCTCTGAGAACTGGAAAACTTAAACGCAAAACCAAATCAAATGGAGGTAAGCCCTTAAAAGTCTTGGGCTATGATTATCTCCAGGCCTACGTGAGGACCATGTCCAAGTCTGGCTCTAGAGCCGTCATCAGGCATGGATGTAAGGCAGAGTATACCTAGTCCAGACCCTCCTGTCTCACACCGTACCTCCAGCTCTTTCACACTCCACGTTTCCGTTCTTGTCCATTTAAGATCTACTACTGCTGGCTGACTGACATTGGACCTGAACCTCCACACTTCATCCTCCAAGTGTCTCATTACCGTGTGCACACATAAGACCCCACTTGACCCCATCAGACTCTTCAGGTGTAGGTCCTGGTCATGTTTGGTACTTCCCTGTTCACCATGACTCGACAAGAGGAACTTGCATTCCCAATTCGTAACATTTAAAAGGCTGTCTCTGTACACGTCTCCATGGCACTGTATTCCTATGAGCTCCTATTACCTCCATTACCTGTGACCTATTTTCTCTTGTTCCTCTATTCCCAGGGCATGTGTGCGCATTCAGGGTCTTATGTCTTACAAATACTTCTGCTTTCTAATAGGGTTCTTTGTTCCCAAGTTGGTTTATTTATAGGACCCCATATTCCCAGTTCCATATCCCACCCTGTGTTAGATGACTCCAGGTTCCTACGTTCTCAGGATACGATTGTTTCAGGTTCCTGGAAAACTGTATTTGATCATGGATCTTCATCATCATCCAGTGACCGTCATGTTGTAAGAGTAGAAGAGTAAAAGTGGAACATAAAAGATCATGAAGAGGAAACAGGATTGATTTCTGCTGTAGGGAGCAAGTGAACAAGTGAGTGTTTCATAACTAAATGTGAGACATTTCTCTCCAGTAAATGACATTTTGTTATCCGTCACCAGTGTGTAATTGTGTCCTGTGTGGAGAGGAAATTATCAGGTGTGTGTGAGACATTTTCTGTGATGCGTATAAAATATCACTTGGCGTTTACTTTGGTTTGATGAATTGCAATTTGTTTTGCCGCAAGCTGGTTTTGTGTGTGTGTGTGTGTGTGTGTGTGAGTTAGAGAGAGAGAGCGAGAGATCTGCATATCAAATCACACTAAACAGTGAATCTCACACTCTTCCTTAGTTCAGGTTCACGCCAGACCAATGCAATACCATATGAATCTCAAAAAAACATCTGTCCCTCTCACTTTCTCTCAGTCTCTTTGTCTCTTTCTGTCTCTGTTTTTGAAAATATTTAACGACTCCTAACAGCAGAATGTTGTAGAGTCACTATGGCAGTGACAGCAGACAGATTTATGAAATGTTCTCGATATAACTTCTGTCTGATGAAGAACCCGAGTGGTCGCCCTGGAAAAGAACAGATCCGGTCTTCCTAACGCAGTACAGGAGAAACTTCTCGACCAGGTAAGACTTGCACCATGTGCTGAGACTCGTTGTCCAACACCACAGTGAGGATTTTTTGGAAAGAAGTGATCAGGGAGTTCTCTGAGGAGATGACGAGATGAAGACGTGAGACATGATGAGACGGCTGCCAGACATATGGAGATATAAATAACGTCCTGGCTATGTGAGGGTGGGAGGTAAAAGACGACACGGGTGTCATCAGCGTAAGAGTGGTAGAAGAAAGCTGTGTGAAGATATTACATCACTGAGAGAGAGAGAGAGAGAGCGAGCGCACGCGGCACGGGGACACGGGGACACGGGGAGAAGAAAATCGGCCCGAGCACTGAGCCCTGAGGAACACCACCGTTTCCTAATCTTCTGAATTTAAAATGAGATTTCTGTGGTTCCTTTCTTCCACGACACACACACAAATCACTCCATTACAATGGCTTTGCGTGTGTGTGTGTGTGTGTTTGAGTGACAGGCACAGGGTAACTGCCCTAATTCAGTCATTTTTATAGCAGTTCCAGACTGCATTAACCCCCAAAATATTTAGCCTGGATTCAAAGAGTGTTTTTATTTTTCTGACCACACACACACACACACACACACTGCTTTGTTATTGTAGTTTATATTGTTATTGTTATATTTAAAAATATTTTCTTACTTAAAAATGTTATTATCTATTTGCTAGATTTAAGATGTCATTACATTAATTAATCTATTCCTGAAACAGAAACAAGTTTAATTATGATTTTTATTACATTACATATTTAAAGCACATTGGAAAAAGAAAAGTTCAGCACATGGATTTTTAAACCTTTACGTGGGGGTTGATGAGTGCGTCAGAGCTTCGACGCTCACACAGTGACGTCAGATTCGCACCATTCCATCCGCACAGCCACTTGGCACAGGGTTTTTTTTTCGTTGGATGCCCTTCCTGAGTGACGCAACTCTCCCGTTTTATCCAGGCTTGATATAACGATTTTAATTTCATGCTGTTGTTATTCTCCATATGATCCATATATTTGACTTGACACAGGGCAGGCGTGTCTCAAACAGTTACGGCTCTGGGTTACTAAACCAAAGGGCGGGGGTTCAAACCCTGCCACCGCCAAGCTGCCACTGTTGCGCATTGACCCTCTGTGCACCAGGGGGCACTGTGTCCTGTACTCTGACCCCAGCTTACTACAAAGAAAAAGCTTTCACTGTGCTATAAAATATGTGATAAATATTGTCTTGTTCTTTATTACACTGGATGCTTGGGAGTGACGTTTGCAGTGACGTGTGCGCCCCCCTGTGGCCGGGGTTCACTGTCAGGGACTTGTAGTTTGGTCATGAAGAAAGATCCCAGTGTACTAACCTGACTGTTTTAACTTTACACCAGTGTGCTAAAGAACAGTGAGGACTGCTGTAACCTCTCGCAGCCGGAGGTCTAGAGAGAGCTGATTGGCCGAGCTCTCTCAGAGGGGAGGGATGAGAGGTACTTAGTGCTCCCACATTAATCACGGCTCTACAGCCATTCAGGGGCGTCTGTGAGCTCACGCGAGCGGAAGGAGCGGATAGCGCTGTCCTCCGAGTGTGTTACTCCGCCCCCAACGGTGCGCGAGCGAGCAGTTCGAAAAGATGCGGTCGGCTGGCGTCACGTGGTTCGGAGGAAACATGTGATAGTCTTCGGCCCTCCCGGCTGAGTGGTAGTAGTAGCCTTAATGTGGAGCCCCCTAGTGACGGGGAGGAATTGGACACGACTAAATTAGGGAGAAAATCGGGGAAAAATCCAAAAAAAAAAAAAGAACAGTCAGGCCTGAAGGGTTATACCCAAATCACACTTCGCAGCTTCATTAGATTAGATTAGATTAGATTAGATTAGATTTCTCATGCTCCCAGAGCCACGCTTTTACACTCTCTTACATAAAGATCTTCTTTAGTAAAGATCGAAATTTCAGCAGAAGAAAATTTTGTTTTCTCATTTGCATAAAATAAGCCCCTCCCCCTACACCCCGCTTCACCTCGTAGCTCTCGCTGGAAACAGAGTGACCTTGTCATATCATGTGGCTGTTGCTTGGTGACGGTAGTTTCTGTGGTTACAGCGTTATCCGCGGGTTTATTTCTGTAAATCACACTGTAGCCGTTCATGTGTAAAGTCGCCGGCGGCTCCGTCAGCGCCGCTATGCTACAGCTCACATGCCGATGTCTGTTTACAACTTTCTCTACATCGATCATGGTGCGGGGAAGAAAACATTCCCTTACACACACACACACACACACACACACGCCTGCCTGCAGCGTAATGGCCATTTTCATTTATTTCGTTTATTTAAATGAAGTGTCTCTTAGAAAGCGTGACGGCCGTCAGAGAGCCTCGAGGAACTCCAGCAAACCGCACGCTTCTCCTCTAACAGGAAGAAAAATGACGCCTGGAGAGATTCTTCTGTGTGTGTGTGTGCGTATGTGTTGGATGTGGCTATGATGAAAGCTTCATCTGTCTTTTTATTTTTATTTCTTTCTCTCACACTCCCACGGTGTAAACAGGTTTACGCGCCAGACTTTCCAGGAGGCCGGGGATCAGGTTGGAATGGGCTGCGTCTCAAATCGCACGCCGTGACATCATTCTGACACGAGACCTGGACTTCTGAAGGGGAGGAGAGACGGAGCAAAAAACTGAAGCCAAACTCGGAACAAAATGAAATACAATCATAACAGGATCAGCCTCTTTATGGGGAGATTTCCCTGTGTGTGTGTGTGTGTGTGTGTGTGTGTGAGAGAGAGAGAGAGAGAGAGAGTATCACTTTCTGCATGTTAATGATCAGGCGTAATTGGAAAGCAAACTCCATTAGGGAAACCACAGACACACACACACACACACACACACACACACAAAGGTTTCCTTTATATAAGGTTCATCTTATTGTCTGATCACTGGAGAAAGTTAATAAAGTGAGGGAATTAAAAAGACGATGAGCTCTGCCCTGGACTCTACCTTGTGCATTACTTTACAGCAGAAATCCCACAATCCACTGCGAGAGGCCACAATGAGATGAAGGTGTGTGTGTGTGTGTGTGTGTGTGTGTTCCAGAATGTTCCATTAATGATACAAGTTCATTCCATTTGTCAAGTGGTAAAGAGTGCAGAGTGAGTCTAAAGTCTAGAACCCTGCAGTCATAGTAGTGTAGAGAGTAGGGAGTAGGGCTTAAGGAATAGGGAGCAGGGAAAAGGGCATAGGGATTAGGTAATATTTTATTTTATTTTATTTGTATACTTTATTTCAAACATAAAACAATATAACAAACAAAATAAAATAAACAAGCACAACGAATATGTTCGAAAAGGAGTACATACTGTATTCATTTTGCTTGTTTATTTTATTTTGTTTGTTATTTGTTCCAATATGGAGTAGGGGGTAGTACATTAGGACATAAGGAGTAATAATACGATAAGAGAGAAATCTTTATTAGTCCCAAGGGAAACTGCAGAAAGAAGAAGGGAGTCAGAAATGGATCTCATAGGGAGTAGGGAAAGGGAGTAGGGGAAAAGGAATCTGGAGTAGAGGACAGGGAGCAGAGGATAGGTAGTTGGGATATGGAGTGAGGGATCGGGAGTAGGGGATAGGGTGTAGGGGGTGTATGGAAAAGGGGAGTAGGGCTTAGGTAGATTTTTTTAGCTGTTGCAGTTTT
>QMIH01002143.1:13605-29024 GCA_003987875.1 Clarias batrachus
ATGTTCACAGCTTACGCGCTGGTGTTCCTCTTGCTGTCCTCACTCATCTCTCAGGCATGCAGCGCTCCGAAGGTAGCACACACACACACACACACACACACACACACGTGTACATATCTTACCTTCATGTCTCCGCCGTGAGCGCCTCGGAGTGTGATCAGTGTGTGAGGGAGAGTGAAGTGAGAGGGGAGTGTAGACAAAGTTGCTCCTAAACAATCACTCCTATTTATAATAAAAATGCGAAGGGTGGAGGGATTCACACACACACACACACACACACACACACACACACACACACACACACACACACACACACACACACACACACACACACAGCACTTTAGTCAATGAGCAGCATCTTTAGTGATAGGTCAAGAAACATTGATTAAGACGGGGACGGGCTCACACACCATTAGCATCAGATAGATAAACTGATGAACAAGTGGATAGATAGACAGATAGATAGATAGACAGATAGATAGATAGATAGATAGATAGATACTGTAGATAGATAGATAGATAGATAGACAGATAGATAGATAGACAGATAGATAGATAGATAGATAGATAGATAGATAGATAGATAGATAGATAGATAGATAGATAGACAGATAGATAGATAGACAGATAGACAGACAGATAGATAGACAGATAGATAGATAGATAGATAGATAGATAGACAGATAGATAGATAGACACTATTCCAATGAAATGATTAAAACACTTATGCTGTAACAAACTAATTGTTATTTCACACAGTCATTCTAATATGAATATAAATATAAATAATGATGCAATATATCTAACCATAATTATTTACTGTAATATATAAAAACCATATATTATGTACAGTATATAGATATTTTTCCCAGCGGCATACTCTTTTTAACAATTATATTAATATTGTCTTTTTATATTTACAGTAAACTTCTGGAATGTCCTTCAGTTATCAATAGTAATAGAGATCAATAAATTATCTATCTATCTGTCTGAACAATTTCTTTTATCTATTTATACAGGCAATATTAAACATCTTTTGTAATACTTAGAACTTGATGGCCATGTATAAACATGTTACCATGGAAACCCAAACCTTGATATTGATTTGCACCTAATTTGCAATGAACACATTAAATTCAGTTTATGAAGTTAAATTTATACATACATTATAAACACAGTGTAATTGCTATTTAAAATAAAATTAAATAATTGAAACATTATTCATATAAGTAATAATTATAATGTAAACAAGTCTTTATGAATGCAGGTAATGAATGTGTTATTACAGTGAAATATTAAATATTCATAATAAATAATGCATACTTTATTTATTATGAATATATTATAATATATTTTTTATAAACTATTTTTTATAAACTAATATTTACTACAATCCATGAGTGTAATACTTTACATATACTTAAAACCTACAGACAGTTAAATAACTTTGTTGATATGCATCATTGTATTGATGGAATTACATAATGAGAAATTCTTATGAGCAATATCATTTATATTATATTGTATAAATCRTGKTTTTTTTTATGTATGTATCCCGAGAAGTAGTTTTTATATCAGAAGAGATTTATGTTACAAAGCAGCTGATTGATTTCTGACTCGCCTGTGGAAATATGAATGTGTTTACAGAGTGATCAGTGAAGCAACTTTTTACTTCTCTCTCTCTCTTTCACACACACACACACACAGTCTAGCTAGTTTTTTTTCTGAATGGGCGGGTATCTAATGAAAGGGCTTCCCCACTCACCCAGGAGGGATTGATGATGGTCTCCTCTGGACACTGTATTGACGACTTGGTCTCTCTGACCCGAGGTTATTAACGACACTACGCCGCTTCCTTTTGCCTTTTTTTAGGCAACATCAGTCATATTAATAACCCCTGTGGCTCCCTTTATCGATTTCCTTGTTCACTTGTAGATTTTATTTCAAACCTAGAATTATGGACAGACTAGACGGGTTATAATTGGAAAAAAGGACCCAACTCCATTTTACAGTTTAAACTCTAAAAGAACCGGTGGGTGTGTGTGACACACACGCACACACACACACACACACACACACACACACACACACACACACACACACACACACACACACACACACACACATTCTCGTCATGTGTACTTCTTTTATTTTCGAATGATTTTTGGCTTCGGCACTGAGCTTTACATCTGGTGTAAACCCAACACCCTGAGAACTTCCCCCTGCTGTGGAGCATGGTTTTGTAGGCATCCTTTATCCTTGGCATCTTTATTGTTTCTCTGATTAATTACTGATTTTTGACTGGCATTCATTTTAATGGCAGGAATTGAACTTCTGCCATATTCTCATTTTTTTTTATATATGTGGGACAATTTTGACAAACATTGTGCATTATAAAATACTTACATTCAAGAAATTAGAGTTTTACAATAACCAAAGAAAGAAAGAAAGTAACCGAACATTAATTCTTTTTTTCATAGAAAAGTAAATGTTTTAATTGACAATCCTGATCATGTTAATAAATAATTTTATTAGCATAAAATTCTACAGCTCTAACCTAACCAGGCTTCATAATTGACTTCATAATTAAAGTTCCTTAAAGAGCAATTTCTAATTTCTAAGTTGCTTATTAAAATAAAATAAAAAAATCTAAATTCCTCAGTCATAATTTAATAAAAATGCGCAAAAAAAAACAACCCTTGAACTGCCTCAGTTTTACAGAGAAAATTTTAATTTAATTATAATAGACACGATTAAAGGTTAAGAAAAATGAGAAAAATAAATTCAATATATTTATATTTCCATGGGAAAACTAAACATATTTAAAATATAAAAAAAATATATAAAATAAAAAAAATCAAATGTGAATGTTCAGTCCTCAGAAACACTGTGATTGATTTGGATCACTTCCTGCTGTACTGATTGATTCATTGAGTGAGTGAGTGATTTTTGTGTGGTATAAATACAACACGTAACCTTTTCCTGATTGTGAGTCTGACAATTTATTGTCATTATTTGATTGTAAATGTCACATTATTGATTGTGCAGTATTAGTTGATTTATTGTGAAGTGTCATTAATTGTATCTAATTTACTGTCATGATTTGTGAGTGTTTAGTCAATGAACCGATTGTCAATATCAACTAATTGTCATTTATTAATTAACTGCGTRTCCGTCATTGACTGTGAAGTTAATTACCGGCGACTGTGTGCTTGTGAGTGTCAGTAATTAATAGTGAGTTTTAACCGGAGCAGTTGTTGGATTTGTTTTTTCTCAGTTGTGATGAAGTGTTTTGAAAGGCTAGTAGGACTTTATCATCTCCTCACTACCTGATTCACCTGGGTCCCACTACAGTTTGCATACCGTCCAAACCGATCGAGAGATGATGCAATCTCACACCTTCTACATACAGTTAAAGTCACATGGACACCTGGAAGGCTCATCTGGAGCACCTGGGAATTCTGTGTCAGTGGATATCCAACTTGCTGACTGGCAAAAAATCAGGACGTGCACTCTCAACGCTGGAGCCCCCCACGGTTGTGTCCTGAGCCCGCTGCACTACTCAGTGTACAAGTGGCCACCACCAACTCCACCGGTGTGTACAGCTGCTGGTGCTGGTGTGGTCACATCATGCAGGTCACACCTGGCTTGGCAGCGTCTCTACCACCTCAGAAGCCTAAAGACCCTTAGCCTGCCCTTCAAGGTGCCAAGGAACATTTACTCCTCACCATAGAGAGTATCCTGAGAGGAAACACCTGGTTTGGGAACAGCACCATGCAGGACAGATGAGCTCTACAAAGGRTGGTGYGATCAGCTGAGCGCATCATCAACATAGAGATAGATCAAATAGGAAGTGATTCTGGACCAAGGCCAAGAAGATGGTGAAGGACCTCAACCACCCTAACGAACCTGACTGTTCTCTCTGTCATAGTTCTGCTCCCTGAAGGCCATCACAAAGAATTTGAGGAAGAGCTTTTTCTCACTTTCTATTTAGGCTCTGAACTCAGACAACAACCTGGATTATTATCACATTACATGTCAGCCCCTTTCAACACAATTACCTCAGCTGCTAATTCTCACCATGTTTTTACTGCTCTTTTACTGTTAGGCATCAATTTTTATTTTTTTGAACATGAATGATCATGACTGTGAATAGACTTAGTTTTCTATTTGCTAAATTCATTTTTTTATTTAATTGTGGATACGATTTATCTTTAATTTTTCTGGTCGCTAGTAAACATGCAAGCATTTCACTGCCTGTCGTATGCCTGTGTATGTGAAAAATTCAAATGATTGTGAATGTGGAAGTCATTCATTAACGGTGAGTGTGAGAATTGATGGCAAATCTGTGATTGAAAGTGTCAGTAATTAATGTTGAATTTGTGACTGAGTGTCAGTAATTAGTGGCGAGTGTCCGAAATTAAAAGTGAATTTGTGATTGTCAGTAATGAATGGTGAATATTTTAATGACCGCAATTAACAGTGAACATGGGATTGTCAGCAATTAAAGGTGTGATTGTAAGTGTCAGTAATTAATGGTGAGTGTGTGATTGTGAGCGTGAATAATTAAAGGGGAGTGTGTGATTGTAAGTGTCAGTAATTTATGGTACAGTAAGTGTGTGATTGCGAGTGTCAGTAATTAAAAGTGTGCGATTTTGTCATTAATTGATGGTGATTGTGTGTGATTGTGAGTGTCAGTAATTAATAGTGAGTGTGTGATTGTAAGTGTCAGTAATTAAACGTGTGTCTGTGATTGTTATAGTGAGTAATTAGTGGTGAACATGTAAGGGCCAGCATGGGACTGTCTCAGGAATTAATAGTGAAATGTCAGTAATAAGTGAAGGGTGTGTGGGAATGTCAGTAATTAATGGTGAGTTTGTGGTTTTGTCAGTAATTGAAGGTGAGCAGGAGATTGTGAGTGTTAGTAATTAGTGATGTGGTCATTGTCAGTAATTCTTGGTGAATCCGTGATNGTGAGTGTCAGTAATTTATGGTAAGTGTGTGATTGCAAGTATTAGTAATTATAGGTGAGTGTGTGATTGTTAGTGTGAGTAATTAGTGGTGAATATGTAAGGGTGAGCATGTGACTGTCTCAGGAATGAATAGTGAATGTGTGATTCAAAGTGTTAGTAACAAGTGAAGAGTGTGTGAATGTGAATCGGTAATTAACGGTGAGTGTGTGTGATTGTATCAGTAATTAGAGGCGAGCGTGAGATTGTGAGTGTTAGTAATTAGTGGTGTGTGTCATTGTCAGTAATTCTTGGTGAATCTGTGACTGTCAGTAATTATATAATTTTGTGATTGTGTCATGAATTGGTGGAATTCAAGGTAAGTGTGTGATTGTGAGCATCAGTAAGTAATGGTGAAATTTGGTTGAATGTTAGTATATAAAGTTATGTGTGACTAAGTGTCATTGAGTGTCATTGTGTCAGTAATTAAAGGTTTAGTGTGCGATTGCAAGTGTCAGTAAATAAAGAGGAGTGTGTGAGTTAATGGTGAATGTGTGACTAATTAATGGTGAGTCTGAGATTCAGTAATTAAAGGTGTGCAACTGAGTGTCAGTAATTTATGGTGAGTGTGTAATTGCAAGTGTCTGTAGTAGTGGTAAATGTAAGTAACAGTAATTAGAAGTGAATATGTAATTGTGTGTCAGTAATTAAAGGCATGTGTGATTGTGAAAGTCAGTAATTAAAGGCGTGTGTGACTGTGAATGTCAGTAATTAAAGGCGTGTGTGATTGTGAATGTCAGTAATTAAAGGCGTGTGATTGAGTGTCAGTAATTAATAATGTGTGTGATTGCGAGTATCAGTAATAAATGGTGAGTCATTGTGAGTGTCAGTAATTAAATGTGAGTGTGAATTTGTGTCTGTAATTAATAGTGTGATTATATGTGACTGTGTGTGTCAGTAATAGTTACTGACACACCTATAATTACAGACACACACCGTCACATATTCGCATTTAATTACTTTACACCTTTAATTATAATAATTAGGTTAAATTATGATGCATTTGAATAACTGAAGAAACAAACATCAGATTTGTTTAGTTTTTTTCTTCTTTTTTGCTTTGCTGTATTTACAAAGTTCAAGCATACTCAATAGTATCTCAATACTTTGATAAAAAATACATTTTCAAAAAATAAAGTACTGATGATTAACAGCCCACGTTGGAGACGTTAGTGTCGTCATGATGTCCGACTCACAGCTGAAGCAAAGTGCGTCAGTGTAACAGAATAACCCCCCCCCACTCCCCTACCCCGGCTGTTCTTCGTCACCCCACACATCACCACATATTCCCTCCATCAACATGATGAAGGACAGAGAGAGAGAGGGATGTTTTTCATTTTTGGATACAGCAATAGAAAACCTTATAATATGCATATAAATAACTCCAGATGTCCGTTTCAGCTCCAACACGTGAGGATTGACTTTTCATAGGTTACAAATAAAAAAAGAAATCTCTCTCTCTCTCACACACTCACTCACTCACACACACACACACACACACACAAACACACTTAAAAACAGAAAGAGAACCGTCATGGCTTTTTAAAAACATGATCTTATAACAGTTTGTTTCAGAAAATCCGTCATAAATAAGAAGAACGAAACCCACAGTGTCCGTTATACCATGCTGTTGCTCTCGCCCACTCTGTCCACATACTGCAAGAGAGAGAGAAAAACAAATGATAAACAATATAAACAATTCAAAACAAAACTGTAAAGGGTTTTCACACCAATGGGATGAACTGAAATGAGCGAACAGGAAGGAAATGTTGATGAAAATGAGAACGCATGTACAGCAAATGTTGAACGTATCTAACACGGGGGTTGTCTGTTATAGGAAACTAATCAGCGCCAGCTTGGTGCAAAGAAGCCACCCTGAGTTACTGCACCAAACAAATTAGTCGATTAGTTTCCTGTAAGAGAATAGGACGAGCGTTTATTCCTCTTATACCACAGCAATGTACATTTATTATTAAATTAAACATCATTATTTTTTTTTATTCTTTGGTTACTTCCTGACACTGGAGACTCTTTCCAATAATGTTAAAATGACGCTTACGGTTGACGGTTGAGGAAAATATCCCATATCACTCTCCAGCTGTTTAAAGATGTATCCGGGTTATGTTTTACATCCAACAACCACGCTAAATGTAGAATCATTTTAACTTCTGAATGTTTAAACAATGATGAACAAAAATATTGACTTAGGTAAAGTTAATCTGTATAGCATAAACCAAAAAAAAAGTTTTTTTTACTTGCTAATTCGGCGCAAGTGTGTTCAAGTCAAAGCGAGACTTGTGATGTGTGAACAAAGGCGCAAAAACAGTTGACGTTTACAGAAGGCGGCTGTACGTCCGTGAAGGACGATCCTGTGATTCCTGTAAACATTTAGCGAGTGGAACGCCTGATCCTTGAAAATCAACGGATWACTCGTCGCCACTTTGTGGAAGAAAGAGAGACAATTTATACACCAGCGCCACTTGCAAGTTACAGGAACTCGGCTGGGAGTTATTGTCACGCCCCTCCCCCCGTACAGTCCTGACCTCGATCTAAACCATTTACATTCTGTATGTTGGAGCCATTAATGAAGTTCCTGGGAGGTCGGCGTTTCAGACGTGAATCAGACAGGCAGTGTGATCACGGCTCCGGTGTACTGAGAGAACTTTCTACCTTGATGATATCCAAGCACTAGTGAAACACTGGGATAAGTAGTGCGATTAGTGTAGTAGGAGATTATATATAGAGACATAAAGGGAGTTTTTACTCTCAGAACTGTGTTCTGTTATTCTGTCCCGGTTTGACTTGAACACTGCTCATACATAGTCACATGGTTACGGCTCATTATATTATCTGAGAACGAAACATGGCTCAGAAAGAGCTGAAATTAAAGAGATGCATGCAAGCAATAAAGAACATACGACTAAAATAAGAGACATACAGCGGCACTGCATCACTTTTTCCCACGCAAAACCATATGCATGTTTTGAAACAAAAGTTGTGTATCTCGTTACAGTTACACCATGAAGCAAGGGACGATCAAGCCGAATTCATCTGTAACTGAACACCCCGTCCCCTCTGTAGAACCGATATCTTATAAATACAAGCGTATCAATAAAACGCTTTGCTGTGGTATAAATATGCAGCGTGGTCATGTGACCTGAGGGAAAGTGATGTAATGATCTCAGACGGGATGAGGTCGTGCTCACATGCAGGAGGGGACGCAGCAGTGACTGACCGAGACTGCTGACTGTCCACTCAGAGTTACGAAGGCTTGAAGAAAACAACAAAGACAAATTCAGACAAACACACACACACACACACACACGTGATTCTTTACTGTGTGTAAAGAATCATCACGCAGTTCACGTCCTCAGATCAGATCAATTTAAAGTTTCTCTTTAGTGATTTCCCACTTTACCCACAATGCACCTCCAGAAGCGGGATTAATCCTACCTGACAAGCTTGAGCTTGAATTTATGAGCCAGGTTTTCTCAGATACACTTCCATAACAGAGTAAGTTTTTGATTAGGAGTATTATGTATGATCAGTGCTGTACATTAAACCTGGCGGTAAACACAGCTGTAAACACTTTTCAAATAGTAAACTCATCTTTATTTCACAACGTCAACCTCCGTACTGTATATCTCACTCCTCTTCCAAATGCACCATTTCAGTGTCTGTGTGAACGAGCTACTGCTGAGCCTCGCTCCTCCAGAAAGCAGCAGAGCTGATCAACAAGCTGGGGGCGGGGCTTCTTATATGACATCACAACAGGGGTAAAATCTCACTGGTTTATTGAAGTAAAGAAAGGCAAAAAACAGAGAATTTTTTTTTTTTATCAAGTTTTTTTTGTCCCCCCACACACCGGAGACCCATCTATATGTCTATACATTATTTATAAATTATTTATAAAACTGGTCTGTTTTTATTTTTATTTCCACAGTGCCAGGAGGCTCGAACAAAGAAAAAAAAAAATGGTAATATTAAGTAAACCTATTACAATGGTTGGATATCAAGAGAAAACTGATCTGTCCTAAATAAATAAATAAATAAATAATTAAATAGTGGTAAACTCAATCCTATTTAAAGGCCTCCCGTTTGTAGAATGAAGTATTTGTAATAATTATGAGGGTTCCTGCAATAACTAAGGCAGTGATGAGATGAGATGAGCTTATAATATTAAAAAGAAGCTTGGATAATAATTTCGTGTACTTTAGGCCTGAGCGACCCAAAGATAAGAACAAGCTTTACTCGTAACCTCGGTTAAGAAACTAAAGGATGTGTAACGATTATGCAACACATAATAATTTATAATATATATATTTTTTGTATTAGCTCGATTGTTCTGATTGTGGTGCAGGTGAGTGTAGGGCACTACATAGGGAGCACACTTACCCCACTAATGAAGGGCAGATTCAACAAGGAGCCCAGGATGGGTATCCTCCTGACAAAGCCGATAACCACCGGGAAGAAACCCCTTTAACACACACGGACACAGAGAGAGAGAGAGAGAGAGAGAGAGAGAGAGAATAATTTCAGAAACCATGAATCTGGAGTGAACTCATATTACACAAGGATTTCTTACGAGACCGAGCTGTTAATTGGGTAGCGATTACATCTCAGAGCTGCTGTTACAGCGAATCGATCCTCGCCTTGTAAATCTGAACCGTAATCACACAGCGTTACGATCCTGAGGTTACAATACGACACGACGGTTAAGATCTCTACCTGAACAAAAGGAAAAAGCCGTAAAACTCGAGCACCACTCCGACAATCGGCCATCCCATCAGCACCACGAACACGCCCCCGAGGAAGAAGCTGGTGGCCTTCATCTTGTGTTTCTGGAAGAAGAATCTGAAAGTCCTCTCCAGGCCGATGACGAACGCCAGGCCGACCACGAACAGGATCTGGAAAGGAAGAAAAATCAGTCTTGGAAGAACAGATTTTTGTTTTTAACTGAACGTGRGGACAGAGGTACATAAAAACCGGCTGACTAAGCAACGACATCACGCTGATGCAGGAACAGAGTGGACGACATTRCAYTGATCCTGCGTGCGTTCAAGTAAAACAGGGACTTTTATATAACAGTAAAAACTCCCTTTATTTCTCTATATAATCCCCTGYTACACTAATGCACTTATCCCAGTGTTTCACTAGTGCTTGGACACCATCAATGTTCAAATGTTTTACTGCGGCTAAACGTCTCTTCACAATTTTTTTCATTTGTTTTAAGATTAGTCAGAGAGATTAGAAGCCACAATCCATTTCTACTCTATCACATTGTACTTTTATGAATAGATATATGAGCACATAATCTGTACATATGTTCATACATATACAGTATATACTTAATGTACATCATGAGGCCAGAAAGAGAGCAAAAAACGTGTTTCTTTTTTGTTATCTATATCAAAACACGTCACACAACAGCTGCATGTTTCTCAGAGATATTCCATAAAAAGGGTCAAAACGTAATGTGATTCTATGTGCTTTTTTAAAAATCTTTTTATCTTTATTTTCTTTATCAGACCTGTTGCTGTTACAGGAAATGAATCAACACATTCTGACCAATCAGAATCCAGAACACAGAAGCACTGTGTCAAGATGTTAACCTCATTTGACTCCACACTTTTTCTTTTTTTACTTCTTAAGTAAAATACACAAAATATGACACAGACAAGACAGGGATATGCCTAAGATGATGTCACAAACTGTCAAAAGATCAGCTAGGAAAAAATCGGTCAAATCGTATCGGATGAAAACGTCCTGAGTCACTTACGTTTCCGATAGCGAGGAGCGCCTTGTCGAAAAAGAGGATCATCCCAAAGAACAGGAAGAACACGCCRAAGCCCGTCAGTCCCATCCCGATCTCTGTGGCGTGAATAAAACAGAAGGGTTAGCTACTCCATGTCAGAGTTTCTCTTCTTAAGGTAAAACACCCMGTAGGACTATCATCATCTTCACCATTAACAAGCAGTATTAAAAAGGTTYGAGAGTAGTTTGTAGCATGCCAACAGATGGCAGCTTAAGGCTGCACATACAGTCACAGGGCGCAGACCTTCATAAGTCAGTGTGCCAAAAGACATCGTCCTGTGTACATCAGGAGCCGTGCAACTGGTGTTATTGTGATCATGTACATTACCACGTCTGCTATTTCGTCATGGACAGCATGTTAGCACAAAGAGCGAACGTGAAATTCTGTCTAAACCTGGGAAAATCTAAAGCTACAGACGCTGTTGATGACATGATTCGGCAAGTTTTACGCTGATGCTGCAGTGAGTCATTTGATGTGGTTTGAGCAGCACACGCGCTTCAAGAGCGGAGGAACATCACTGGATGACGACGAGAGATCAGGAAGAGCTCAACCCCCGAAAATGTCAAAACCATTCGGCAACATGGTAATCGTTGGAGACCAATCCACAACATCATAYAGAGCAGTCCGGATGATCCTCAGGTGTGATGTGAACATCACCGCTGTGTTGCYGCCGAGTTCGTCCCCAGGCTGCTGACCCAAGTCTGCCAAGAACTCCGTCATATCGAGGATCTTTACCGGTGACGAAACTTGAATGTATGGGTACGACCCTGAGACGAGGTGGAATAGCCCATCATGTCCACGAGCGAAAAAGGCGAGGCAGGTCGCCCAGCTGACCGAGCGTGTGCGACATTCCCGGCAGGGGACAGAACGTCAAAAGTGAATTAAACTGCAAGGTATTTTGACGCAAGTTAATCTCAAAACTTTTCTTATAGAATTGAAGATACTTTTATCCCCCYGCTTTCGATAATAGWGAYGCARTGTCGCTTTAGTCGTTCAATCTGGATTTAATAGAAAGACAAGTCAAGTCAAGTTTAAGTTTATTTAGGTGGCGGACTAAAATAAAACATAATGCAGTGTGAAAAACCGGTGTATTTTATTTWATTATTTAAGGAAAGAGCACAGAGATGAGTGACAGCAGTGACGTTTAGTCTTTAAAATGATGGCTGATGAAGTATATAAAACATTTCCACTCCAAATTAACTATAAAAGACAAATACTCAATATATCCGAGTGTGGTATTAACTCATATTCTGACATGACAAGCTTCCCTTCTGATGGAGTACACACACACACTGTCATTAGAGTGTGTTGAGTTAATGAGTGTGAGTTAGCTGAGTGAGCTGCCTGATGCTAAGTCATTAGCTTGTCAAACCCAGGCTGTACTCTACACTCCCACAGACCCGGATGTATCTTGTAAAGGCCTTACTTTGTGAATCAGTCAGAGAAATCATCTTTGCAAAGGTTCAGACTGTAAACGCGATGAGAAACTGGAGAGCAGCGGCTGCACACTAACGCTCCACTCGCTGGTCACCTGCGGCGGCAACAGCTGTAGCGCACACTTCCTGTTCTCACTGCGCATGCGCGCGCGGCTGTCACCGCCGCCAATCCCGGAAGTATTTGATTATTCCTTCGTTTCACTCTTATCTTTGGGGGGGGGGGGGGATAAACAACTATCCTCAGTGAGTCAAATCGCATTAATCACGTCTCCCACACGGCTCTTTTTCAGAACTCGAATCATTTGATTCTAACTGGGCTGTGTCAGTGAATCTTGTCTATTCATTCCTCTCTAAGGTGTCCCATGCAGTGAATCATATGTATCACTCGACTTATTCGACTCTGACGTGGCTCTTTTCAGTCAGAGTCGCATCTATTGTTCGACTACTTAATGCCTCGTTTTTTTTTTTTTCATCGAACCAGATGTCTCAACAGGTTTGACTCTGAAGTGGTCAGCTATATTATGGAACTACTTCGATTACCGAATGTCTCTTTCGAGCAAGTCAGATCTATTATCTGATTCATTCCAATCTGAGATGACTCGTTTGGTTAGTCGGTGTATAAACTCGACTCATTTGACTCTGAGATGACTCTTTCGTGTGAGTCAGATCTATTATTCAACTCCCTCGGCTCAAAGATGGCTCTTTTCAGTGTGCCAGATGTTTCACTTGACTCGACTCATTTCAGTCAACTCCTTTGATTCTGAGATGGTTGCGTCAGTGAATCAGGTCTATTACTCGACTCATTTGCCTCTACGCCGTCCAATCCAGTGAATCATGTTTATTACACAACTCATTCAATTCCGACGTGGCTCTTTTTGGTGAGTCAGATCTTATGCTCAACTTATCTGACTATTTTCAGTGAATCAGATCTATTACTTGACTCTTTTTGACTCCCAGGTGGTCTTTTCTTTGAGTCTGATCTATTTTCCAACCTCTTAGACTGCCAGATGACTTTAATTTTTTTGTTGAGGCAGATCTATTACTAGACCTAGTTTCCAACATAGCTATTTTCAGACCAGAGTCAGATCTTTTACTCGACTCATTTCATTCAGAGATGGCTCATTCCTGTGATTCAGATCTATTACTAGAGTCATTTGACTCCTAGCTAGCTCTTTTTCGTTAAGTCAGATCTTACACTTAAGTCAATTGACTCTGACATRGATCTTTYCAGTGAGTCAGGTGTATTACTTGACACTTTKGAATCCCASATGGTCTTTTCTGTGAGTGATATCTATTTATTATAGATATTTAATCTATATATTCAMTATATATATTAAAATCMTTGGACTCCCTGATGGCTCTTGTYGATGAGTCAGATCTACTGTATTACTAGACTCTACTGACTATCAGATGGGCACTTTTCAGTGTGCCAGATGTTTCACTTGACTCATTTGGCTCTAAGGCGATGTTTTATTAGTGAGTCAGATCTATTACTTGCCTCTTTTAACAACCGGATGTCTCTTTTCAGTGTGCCAGATGTTTCACTAGATTCCTTTGWCTCCCAGATGACTCTTTTATTTGACTCAGATCCTTGAAGATATCATTTCTGCCGATGTGTCTCAGAATCCTGSTGTGGAGCCTGGTGGACTTATGGTTAAGATAAAGCAAACCATTACTATCAGCTGTTCTTAAAGCTCCACTTTCAACTCATAAAAAATGGTTTATCTGAGCATTTATACCATACATTTCCCATATAAAATGTGCATGCAGTAAATTACATTATTTGATCAAACATCTGGTCTCGCCTTCTCTCTCACACACGCAGTCATCACGTTTAACTATTTCAATGAGCAAATGAGTAACAGGCCCAAAGTGCAAATGAAACTAGTTTTAATAATCAAATGAACAGAGACACTGTACTTCATTGTAAAATAACCACATTCCCTAGCAGAGAGGTTAATGGTACATATGTTTTAAGAAAATCAATATGGCCGCCTATAATTGAAATGACTTGATTTGGCACCAAATCAAATACACATGGTCAGCTGATCATGGAGATATAACTATAGCATCATTTTGTTGATCTAGTGCTCGACTCCCAGGCATCTTTTCTTGACTCAGTCAGCTCTTCTCATTCAACCAGAACTACTGCTCAAGGCAATCAGTTATCCAACAGGATGTTTCATTGACCCATTGTGCTGCTCATTCTGTTCATGAGTGAGCTATTCTGGATCACTTATCAAGAGCTAAATGAAAAAGAACCATATATTTTTCAACAGTCCATCTAAAAATGACTCTTTAGATACACAAGGCGTCCCCCAATGTTCACCCATAAGAGCCGACCCTTTCGAGTTACCACTTACAAAGCTCCTATTCTATACGTAGTCCTTACAGCCTCCTGGAAGTCACATGACATTGTCCGCGACGCCATCTTTATGGCAAGCCTGCTTGATTCCGACGACACACCTGTTATGCACATTTTTTCCTTCTTATACATTTTCCTGCCTGATTCTATAAGAGTCTAGTTGGGCTTTAAGCATCATATTTTCTGTCAGCAGTCTTTGGTATTCTGCGTCAAGGTCTGCATCTTTACAGGGCTGTTGAGGTTCAGTTTTTCCCATCAGGTAAAATAAGCAGGTTGGTTCATCACTCAACGGATTTATGTCATCTTCTGGAGGAGGGATATTCTGAAGATCAAGTAACACACGTGCCACTTCATGCTTTTCCTTTGTTTTTCTTCGCTCTTCAGCTCGTGCATATCTGTAAAACATATAATGTGTCTTCAGTATATAGATTACAATGGTAMTCATATTTATATGGTACTGTCTGAAAATGATCTAGCTTAAACTAGCAAGATTGTCAAAATATCCTAGTGTAATTGAGATAAATTCACTGGTCAGAAGTATATAAMTTCTGACTACTGCACCTTCGACAGATGAAGTGGGAAACCAAAGGAATTAATCTGTATGTTGATTAATTTAAAGATACCACTTGTATATAATTCCAAAAATCACTCATTTTAACAATTATGTTCAATTTATATATGTTCGCATTGGATGTGGTAAAATATCACAGTTCCTCTAAAATCCTACAGGTGGTGCTCTAAACTAATCACACATTGGCATGCAACACATCCAGTAAGTTCGTTTAAAATTGTAA
>QMIH01002144.1:15356-27350 GCA_003987875.1 Clarias batrachus
TATATATATATTAGATTTCTTTTTCTGAGATAAAGGAATGCTACTGTATACTGTATAGTAATATTACATACATGAGCTTCAAAATAAAAGACTGGAATGGATAATCACACCGAGGTCTTTCACACAGAAAGGCCATCAAGAATGACTGTGTGATCGGAAAGCTTACTCCTAGCTGGAGATGTCCAGGACTTATGTCTGGTCAGAAGTTGTTATCTTATGTCTTTTTCATGGATCTCTTTCTTTACAGCAGACCTACCTGACATCAGAACTTGTCTGAAGAACCCGGTGATGCTGAGAGGAGCTGTCAATCATCACTGCATCGCTGCAGATGTTCTGTGTGTGTGTGAGTGTGTGAGTGTGTGTGTGTGTGTGTGTGCTTTATCACTCAGATATGTCCCACCTGAGCTTCTACATGAAAACACGATGTCCTCTGGGGCTTTGATAGTGGCTGGTGGGGTGTAAGAGGTGGTGATGGTGTAGCATGGATGATGGATCAGGACCTCGGGCTACTCTATTGACTGGATTGTTGAAAATGTCTCGCAGAGAAAAAGTAAAGTAGGATTATGTGTAGAAAAGAAAAGACAGATCCTCTGTGACAGAAAAATCCTGTTTATCATGCTCGTTTATTCTCAGATCCCAGTCGGTGGTAATTCTCTTCATGTATAAATCAAATTTCTGCTTTTATAGGACTTCAAATTGAACAGATACATCTTTGTTACAAACATGCCGCGCATATAAAGCTTCATATTTTCCGAAAGATCAAAACAAGCGCTGCCGCGGCCGAACTCATACGGCGCTGTAAAATTAGTGCTCGAGAAACCTTGGAGTGTTCCTGAGGTGCGAAATGTTCATCTAAAGCTCGAGAGGTTTGGTAATGGAAGATGTGGCCCAGAAAGAGCCGAGAGCTTCAGAAATAGCCAAGGTGTGAACAGGCTTAAGGATTACACCTGTGGGACTCTGCCAACAACATCTCACTCTCTTTCTCTTTTTATTCCTCTCTTCTGCTCTCCATCGCTCTCGCAGTGAGGATGATGATGATGATGATGATGGTGCTCTGGTAGCTGCTTTGTTTTTTTGCAGTACTGTGACTACAGATTATTGTAAATACTGTAAATACTCTCGGAAACACTACAAGGACAATGTTATATACAGTACATAGAGTAAATACAGTACCGTGCTGTAAATGTTTCACACGGAGAATTAATCAGAGATGCGGCTTATCTGGGAAAGTGAATTATTTTATGGATTCATTTATGAACAAAAGGCTTAATTTATGTTTTTTTTTTTTTTTTCAATCCCAAAATTGAGGTCCATATGAGTACATAACCAGAGGTCTTGGTTGAACACTGGCCGTCAAGTTCAATGTAATATTACAGTTACTTACAGCACAATGCACTGGAAGTAATGGCGGCCAAATTCCACATATAAAGTTCTGCTGTATTTAGTACGAATGTAAATCTTTTCTTTGACAGCTAGTTCTGATTAGCCACACCGGTTAGTTCCAAGGAAAGAAAATACATTGGTATGTTTCAGTTAAACTTGTTTAATATTGTTCAGATCAATCAGATCTAGAAGTGAACCGAGTCCTAACAGCAGCGGATTCCAACCTGCGCGCTGAGTTTTTAAGCATGTTAAGACCCCGAAAGGGCCCGGATGACTGGAAAAAGAAATCCTTCGAAGAACAAGAGGGCCCTGACACATGTACTGTATGACATTACCATGGCGATGGGGATGACGCCATCATAATTGTTGATGTTATAACGTTTGGGCCCTTTGGGCGGATTTGTAACTGGAATGTTTGTAAGTCGGGGACTACCTCTATTTCAGTTCTGTTAGTACCACTATTTTATACATATTAGTACTGATTCAGTTCTACAGTCCTAACCCACACAGAATGCGGTCCATCCTGACAATGGGATAAATTTATCATTTATATCCCCCTGTAGGTATATAGAGAACCTATATATATATATATACTTTTACACTTTCATGTTGTTGATTGTGTTCCTGTAAAGTTGTGTTTCATTCCATACATCACGTTATTGGATGTGGGTTCTTTAGCTCTGCCCTGGAACAATAAAGCTAAATGGTCTGATGGTCGTTTAAATTATTCGAACAGATCTTAAATGCATAATCACCTCTTTATGACACTTCCTAATTTCCCCAATCTCATTTTTGAATTAAATAAGCTCGTAAAATTGAAATGAGAATCCATATTGAGCAAATGCTTTAATCATGCCTTTAATGCCGATGTTTTATTGGATTATCCGTTTGAAATAACCGGACCACTGACAGCCCGACTTCTCAGCTCAGTGCTTTCGGCTTCGGGGAAATGAAGCTGTCAAGAACTGTCTTTTGTCCTCCGTTCTGTATTTTTCTTTCCCAAGCACCAAATCCCATTAGCTATCATCACGTCCTAAACACTCGCACCTGTTATTAACCCTTCCKTCACACACCGCTCACACGTTGCCAGGCTTTCAGCGGCAGGAGGAGAAACGATGGGATGAAAGGAGGGATTTGGAGCAGGCTGGAGGCGGTGAAGCTGATTGACTACAAGAAGGTGAAAGCACTCGGATTGAGAGTGAGCAGTGAGGATGCTGTTTCTGCAGGCGCTTTTATTTCTCAATATTTTTCATCATAACAAGCCCGAGGGATAACAAGAGAGACATAGAGGGAAAGAGAGGGAGATGGAGAACAATTATAAGAAGAAGAAGAAGAAAAAGAAGAAGTAGACATATCTACCAGTACATCTGTCATGCAGCAATGGATGATCATTACACAGGACTGTTTAATCACGTAGCTGCAGATATCAAAACCTCAACTGGAACTTTAAGACATTTAATATCATCATCATCATCACCAACGTCTTCATTATCATCATGAACATCATCACCAACACCACTGTCATCATCATCATCATCATCAACAACATCATCATCATCATCATCATCACCTTCATCTTCATCAGCCACAGCATCAGCAGCATAATCTTCATCATCTTCATTATCATCATCACCAATGTCATCACCATCACCATTATCATCATCATCATCATGAACATCATCACCAATATCACCACCACCACTGTCATCATGAACATCATCATCATCATCCTCACCTTAATCCTCATGATTACCTTTATCTTCATCAGCCGCAGCATCATCTTCATCATCTTCATCAGCCTCATTCTCACCACCACGTTCATCATCATCATTTTCAACATCACCACCACCACCACCATCAACATCATCATCATCATCATCCTCACCTTAATCCTCATGATTATCTTTATATTCATCTTCATCAGCCGCAGCATCATCATCATCATCATCATCATCATCACCCCCACCATCATCATGAACATCATCCTCATCTTAATCCTCATGATTACCTTTATCTTCATCAGCCGCAGCATCATCTTCATCATCTTCATCATCCTCATTATCATGGTAGACCAGCTTAATGGTTTCCATCAGAAACCAGACAGAAACCATTAGAAGCAATACTTTCCCATTAAACCACTATTACAGACCAGTAGAAAGACACTGGAGGCCATTTTGGAACAGTTTCCTAGTACTTTCTTTTCCAGTGTGGATGAAATTTCACCCAAAATACCAACACCAGCAGGTTCCTGGGATCTGTTTAGAACGTTGGTGTTCGCTGTTGTCTTGATTAGCATGCTAGTGCTTTATTATTGAATGCAGCCCTGGGGAACGTGGACGTACTTGTAATTTCCTTGTAGCTTTTATGTTTATATGAAAAGAGCATAAGGATGCGGATGAGCCCGCAATAAGAGTGTTTATGCTTCAGCATGCTCGCTAGCATTTCTCCCAAAGTAAGAAAAGTGTTTTTAATTGGCGTGCACTTACACTCGTATGGTTTCTTTTTGCCTGTGCAAGTTTTTAGGGATTTTTTTTTTTCCTCCTTTATTTATTTTTTTTGATTTATTGGCCGTGACATTTAAAGAGAGAAATGGAGGTGTAGCAAAGAAACACATCTGCAGAAAAACAAAGCAATTCATCACGTACGACATTCAGCTTTCATTGTGTATTAGATATTTCTTCTTGCTTATTTTCTCTCGTGACCTTCAGCCACTTCGGGTCCAGCTTTAATAAGAGATGATGTTCATTAGATTCACAGCACTCTGAATCCAACCACAAATAAAACCGGATAAGGTGTCGAGATGAGCGGCGTGTGGAAAAGCTGAGAATGTTAACAAATAAACAGGAATGAAAGGGAGATCAGAGCGCTCGACCTTGCTGCTAAACTCATTAATTAACTAGGAGTTACATCTAATTAATGAGTCCTGTGCAGCAAACCATGTKGGGTAGATTTCAGAAAAATTTACTTAAAACATTAATAATGAATTATGTTTGATCATCGTGAAGCCGCGCCGCTCGTCTTTACCGCGTAATAGCATCATATGAATGCATTGAAGTTATTATTATTATTATTATTATTATTATTATTATTATTGTTGCAATAATAAAGACGCTACTCTGAATATTTTGAAACATTCCACAACACAAAGTTGCTTCTTTGGACATCAAGAGAAGAAGAAAAACCACAGAACACACTATATAAAACTGGAACATGTGAACTCCACACACACACACACACACAGAGGCTGGACTCGAACCTTGAACCCTGGAGCTGCGAGGCGACCGTGCTGAGAGTGATGCTACGCCACTAATCCAGATTCCAACGTACAGTATTTTTTAAAGAGCTATAAGCATAATATTGAATAAGCAGAATGTCCTCACTGTCCTAGCATAAMTGGAGTCGATGCTAATAGTTACAACATTTCTGGAACTTCCTMATTCTAAGGCAGCAAACAAACATGCTACTTATTTAAGCGAGAAATAYAGCAAACAAGTTGAAATGCACGTTCTTATTCGATTTATTCATACAACAACAGGCAGTTTGAGATGTTTTCTCATTCCAGCGATACGCAGGCTAAATGTCACAACAGTTGCAGAATCACGCGTCTGCTCGAACCTTAATCATCGGATTTACATTTTGTTTCCTTCCTTAAACTTCGCGCACATCGCCGAGTTTCCAAGCGTTCTTCACGGGCATCGAGACCACTCCTGGTCTCATCTCTAAYATGAGGCGTATATTACTGTTCCCACCTATGCTGGGAGAGCGAGAGACGTGAGATCAGACAGCGGAGACGGACGGATTCGACTCCAGTGTTAAACAGGCTGGTGGGAGGCTCTCTTCATTTGAAGTCTGCTTATTGTGAGTATGAACACACAGTCGCGGATCGAATCTATAACTCATTACCCAGTCACACCCTAGCGCAGGTGTGTTTAAAATGCTGTGAGAATGTCTCGCCCCCCCCCCCCCCCCCCCCCGCCCCCCCACACCTTGCCTTGCTCGATTGTTCAATCCTTCCCACACTGTGTGTTAGAAATAAAACAAGAACACGTCTCTATCGCGTTTTTTGTGAACTTGTAATCACACTAAAGACGATTAATCACGTCATGCCACGTCAATCATATCCTGGTTGCTGTAACGCTCACGCTGCGTGTCTCGGTGTCTCGTGTACCGTGCGTCTGTACGCTGCATATTGTGCATCTTACATCATTATTTTAACGGAGGAGCCTCCTGAGGAGCGCGTGCTCGTCATGTTCCACAGCGCAGTCTGGGCTTCGCACTGGTCTGATGTAAAGGAACATCCTGGACCACGTTGAGAGACGGGGAGACACGGACGAGTCCACGACATCAGCAACGTCAGTCAGTAACCGAAAAACATCACTACTGTACACAGACAAACCAGCGAGAAGCGAGCTGAACTGTGACATCACGCTGGAAGGGCGCGACCAAGTCCCACGTGAGCTCCACTCTAAGTCTGCACCGATCAGTTTACTGTCGTCCTAATGGAGGTTCTCAGCAGCCAGACTGTCTGTCGTCCAAACACCAAACACACCATGCTGCAGTATCAGAACTTCAGCACCACTTTTCATTTTCATTATGAGCTGCTGGTCCTGAGCCTCATCACTAGCTAACGTACTGTACCGACCCACAAGGAGCTGACTGGACCGGTCCTGCTGGATTTATAAAGACAGTCCAGCTGATCTCTCTTCTACCCTGGTTGGGTGATCTTTGTGCACGTCTTTGTTGTGATTTCAGCTGATTTGATCAGTCAGGTCCGTCTTCACACTTACATTCACATTCAGTCTCCTGTGACCCGCCAGTGTGTTTGTGTTTGTCGAAGTAAATGTCCTGCTGTCTGTCTACGTTACAGGAGGAGATCACTTAAACGCTTAGTGAACAAGGAATTCGCACTAAACATCTGTGTAGATTTACGAAACCCATTAAAGAGTAAAAAAGCTTCAGTTCATGAGGGAGMATAAAGAATTCCTAGAGGAGGGATGGAGGAAGGGCGTGTGGTGTATGAGTGTCGATTCCGCCTGTACTGTACCAGAGCAACGGGAGCGTCAGGGTAAGAAGAGAATTTAATGCACACATCGTGCCTRCTGTACGAACCTGTAGGGGGCAGTGTTCTAGTCTGGAGTTGCTTCTCTTGCTCAGGCCTACTGTAGGTTCAACACAAAAAACATGAAGTCAGCTGAGGACCTGAATGTACGGAATGACCGGGTTACTCCAGTGGATTTTCCTCCTTCACTGGTTTCGGCTTATTCCAAGGTGATAATGCTGGGATTCATCGGGCTCAAATAATAATAATAATAATAATAATAATAATAATAATAATTTGATCACTTTCATTCCCTGTGAAGGAAACCAGAGTAAGGTATGATTTGATCCTGTTAGGACGAAGCCTAAGCAAAGAATCTCTGTTAAGGAAGTATTTTCTTCCTTAATAATCATTCCATCACTTTGGATTTCCAGAGGCTCATTTACCAAAACTCCCTCCATGCAGTGACTGTGCTGGTTTCCCAATAAGACTTTAATCAACCTGAAAGACTTTCTCTTCCTCCTGACCCAAATGAATTGAACTTATGAGTTTAGCATGGCCACATAATCCACTGCAGACATACGGTATACAATCATAAACCAGCGAAACAAGTGCTGCTGCTGGACAAAGATTGGACGACTTTCCTAACAAATAAAACAATGGCATAAAAGAAAATAAGAATGAGACCAATCTTCTGACTCCATCACGGCTGATCAGATCCGATGTCCCCGGTCCTCCACTATTAATCCACGCTTATTGCAGATGATTTCTGTTCCTGGTTTATTATTTACGCGTGCATGTGCATGTTATTTGAAGCGGATATGCACTTTATTTATATGCTAATCCTCTCATAATAGCCACAGTGCACAATGAGGGAACCTCTTATTACATTTGATGGGAGAAAGCGAGTGTGTTATATCCTGCTTGCCGCACAGAACGCCTGTTCGCATTGCTAATGAGATCTTTTATTCGCTCGGCTGAGTTTCTCGCTTTCTGATTTACTGCACAAAATGATTTCGAGCCCAAAATACAATCAGGGACGTCCGTATATATGTATATGTATATGTGTATGTGTGTGTGTATGTTGGGCAGTGAGTGAACAGTCAGTTCCCAAAGTTGATGTGTTGGAAGCAGGAAAAATGGGCACGTGTAAGGTGTAAGTGTTCGAGCGACTGGTACAAGGGACAGATTGTGTTGTCTAGACGACTGGGTCAGAGGAACCCCAAAAAACTGCAGTTCTTGTGCGATGTTCCTGGGCTGCAGGGGTCAGAAGCTACCAGAAGTGGTCCAGGGAAGGAAAAACAGGGAACTGGCAATGGATGGCCAAGTCTTCGCTTGCGGAGAGTGAAAGTTGTTCTATGTAGAAGAACCAATAGATCCAATAGAAGAACTGTTGTAGTTCAGACTGCTGAAAAAGTGAAAGCTGGCGCTGATAGAAAGACGTCAGAACACACATCACATGGCAGTTTGTTGCATATGAGGCTGGGTAGCTGGCGAGTGTGGGTCCGGATGCCCATGTCAACCAAAGGAATGCTTCTGCAATGGGCGTGTGAGCATCAGAACTGGACCATGGAGTAATGGAAGAAAGGTGTCCCGGTCTGATGAACCACATGTGGACAGCTGTGTGTGTGTGTGTGTCACTTACCTGGGGAGGCAGTGTGATGCTCTGGGTGGTGAAACTGACACGTACCATCCCCCTAAATACTATTACAGACCAAATATCCTCCTTCATGAAGATCCCAGTGGCCTCTTTCAGCAGAATAATGCACCGTGACGCACATTGTTCAGGAACGGATTGAGGAACATGATTCCAGATGTCGACTCCCCTCCAAAATTCTTCTGGATCTCAATCCGATTGAGCGTCTGTGCAACGTGGATCCATGGAGGCTCACACCGTACAGCTCACAGGACGCAAAGGATCTGCTGCTGATGACTCGGCGCCCGAATCCACAAGCAGAAGCAGAGCTACAGAACACAAGACTGGGGAAGTGGCTTTAATGCGACGACTAATATCGCTGCGTTTATTCAATACTGAAATTATTATTCTGTTCTTATTATCCCAATTACTGAGGACGAATCACATATCTGTGTGAGGCCCACTTGATTCTGAAGAAGTAATTTTATTTGCATCACACAGAGAAAAAGCCAATCATGTCTCTCTTTTTATGCATCGCTAATTAAACCCTCAACGGAGGTGCAATCTTTTCAAAAGAAAGCAATTTCACAGCGTCGTGTGGTGTGTGAAGGCTCAGTGGTGTTGATCAAAATCAGGAGTGATTGTGCACACACACACACACACACACACGCCATAGCTAAAAAAGCCTGTGGTGTCAGGAAATTGAATCAGATCAGCGTATATTTACAGACTGACCCTGGTTAACTTCAATAAACTTTTATTTTTCTCTTACAGCAGCTCGAAACACACAAAGTGCACTGCTGATCTCTAAAGTATAAATGAATGTAGGAATTACACGTTTAGTATTTATCTATCAGACAAAACATGGTGAAAAGGTGAGTTTTCAGACAGGATCATAAAACACCATTATTCATCAAACGTGATGCTTCTTCTCTCGTGATCCATGCTTTGTTTGTGTTTTTATGTAAATATGCTACACATYGGTATTTTTATCAGATAAAATGAAACTCATTTTCGAAATACAGTTTCATGCCCTTTTATATTTTAGTGTCTGTAACTTTTATTTATTTATTTATTTATTTATTTATATTTTAACGATCTTAACTGTCACTCAGATGAAACTCGGCCAGTTTAGATTTCACATGAAAAGCCACAAACCTGAAAAAGTCTATTATTATAAAATGCCTAATTGTTGAGATATTGCAGCATGGACTTGACGTGACGTGGTTACGGACACTACAGATTTTTAAACTTTTACCAAAAACCAATTTAAGCAACAATGTTTACAGTTCTAGAAGCTTAACACCAGTCTTAGTATCAATACTCATAAACATGATCATTACATGATTGTTTAAAGCGAGACGGAGTAACGCTGAAAAATGGCTGACGTTACGTCTATGACGAGGCTGAATCCCAAATCCCTTTCTAACCCTGATCAAGGGCACTAGTTGGTGTGTGGAACAGGGGATTGTGCACCCTACATAGTGCACTAGCTTTCCATTTAACACTATTTGGGATTCCCAAATTTTGGGAACCCCGGTGTAGGCTTTGTATGAGCAGTCTAACAAAAAGAGGGAAAACTGCTGCCTCAAAGGCGAGGTCATCCCGGTGATGTAATCGGGTCAGGGGATCCTGTTAAAAGGACACCGGGGGAGAAGCTTGGGGGGGGGGTGTATTAGGAGGTGCTCCCGGATTGGTACCAACACGTCCGGTGAGGCCGATCCAGCTCTCTCTCACTACACACACCATTCATAAATGATCCGGACTTTGGACAATCATTCCACTCACTACACATCAACTGCTCGTATATATTTTGTAAATATTATTATTATGATGATGATTATTAGTTATTTTGATGGTTTTGCTGCACCTCTTTTGTTTAATTATTGTTTAATAGACTTTGCGTTGCTGTTTTCCATTGGTGGTGTTGGTCTCTTTTCCTGTTCTCAGCAGCTAACGCTTCACCAGAGGCCAGATTAAAGATCCTGTTCAGTGTAACCAGGTTATTAAATGATCCAACCGTTACACCGGAACCCGTAAGTTAACGGAGCTGAAGTGGAAGAAGCGGAAATCTGCAGTAAATCTGTCCACCGCCTCCATGCTTTATTCTGCTCGGCTTTTGGCTCCACAGCACCGCTAAGAGCTCGCTAACTGTCGCTCGCTAAGTGTCGCTCGCCATCTCCACCGGCCGTCCCGCGCGGTGTGGAAGAATATGTGTCCAAAATAAGTGGTTACATAAAGAGACAAATCCTAATCTGTTTATAATAAACRCTGTTTGTGGAAGTGTTGTATAAGTTGYAATATCACACTCGAGGCTGAGCTGTTGTGCTGAATATCAGCACGGCTGTGAGAYCTTCATTACTCAGGTAACTTCCTGTTCATCTTTATTAAGCGGCAGATGATAGTTATAACCAAAAAAAATAAAAATAAAAAATCATTTCCAAAACTGTTTTCCTAACAGGCACAATAAACCGTTCCTCAGCTGTTCCCATTGTACTGCATGTGTAACACACACACACACACACACACACACACACACACACACACACACACACACACACACACACACACACACACACACACACACACACACACACACACACACATGTTTAAATGGGGCAAAAGCTCCTCTGGGAGGAATTCATAACACAAGCAGGCTTTCTGCTGGTTCCTTACGCAACATCCCATCGGCTGCTCCGTCTCTGCGGTTCTTCATTTTTAAACGCGAGCGTGCGCGTAACGAGCGTGCGTCCGAGGCAGGAGGATGTTCCCGCTGCTCACCGAGTCTCTTTAAAGCACGAGTCCAAAAATCAGGAGTCCGTGGCCAGGGGTCAGAACACAATCAGACTTCATAATGAGACGGAAATCAGATCTCGTAACCGAGCCGAACAGGAACGCGAGAACGCAGAGATCAAAAGCTGAACCTGGATTGAGAGGACGAGAGAGGAATGAAGCAAACAAGCCTCTGAGGAAACGCCAAACACACCGGCTGTGTGACAGACGTGCAAATGATTCACATTAGAGTTCGTATGTACGATGTCTCGACAYGAAATGAGCGCTGAGACGTCCCCGTCAGGTCTTAGTGAAGTTTCATGTTTCATCAGCCAGAATGAAGGAACACACTCGGGATTGGCTCCTGCCAGGGACTCCTGACTGATGTCGTTTTACTTGTTTATATGTTTATATGAGCAACATTAGGAATTTAATTGTGTAATTTAATTCAAATGTCAAGTTTAATATATGAACAGATTCAAAGCAAAGTATTCTTTAACAAATTAAGACAGGTCTCAAAGCTTTCAAAGTGTGTGTGTGTGTGTGTGTGTGTGTGTGTGTGTGTGTGTGTGTGTTAATGCCCCAGCTAAAATTCCCCTTACATAAGAATGTTTTTTCATTCCTCAGTCTCTCTCTGTTTCACTCCTCCTTCATGCAGACTGTTTTAGTGTCCATGTAAATGAGCGTCATGCTGCTTCTTTCATATGAAAAACTGTGACATCATATTCGGTGGCTAAAGTTTTGGGTGGAACATCGCTGAGAGAGAAGCTTCATTCGAACGCAAAGTGAGTGGATTTCATAACTTTATAAATTCACCACGGAAAGTTTCCTGACGCCTCGGGGCAGAACGTCGGCTTTTCTGTCGTTTCTGTAATTGTTTTATCCGGCGTCTGAAAATGCAGGAGATGGACAAGACCTGTCCAGGACCGGGACAAAATGGACTTTTAATCCGTTTAACCGGGAGGGTTTGAAGCTGCCTCCATTATAACAAAATGTATTCCACTTACAGAGCAACACGGGAGCGGCAACACGACAACACGACAACACAACAACACAACAGCACAACAACACAACAAAACAACAACACGACAACCAACAGCACAACAACACAACAGAACAACAGCACAACAACACAACAGCATGACAACACAAAAACACAACAGAA
>QMIH01002145.1:4456-47372 GCA_003987875.1 Clarias batrachus
TTTGTTCACATTTTTTTTTCCCCCCGATTTTCTCCCTAATTTAGTCGTGTCCAATTCCTCCCCGTCACTAGGGGGCTCCCACATTAAGGCTACTACTACCACTCAGCCGGGAGGGCCGAAGACTATCACGTGTTTCCTCCGAACCACGTGACGCCAGCCGACCGCATCTTTTCGAACTGCTCGCTCGCGCACCGTTGGGGGCGGAGTAACACACTCGGAGAACAGCGCTATCCGCTCCCTCCGTTATATAATTAACTTTTTTTTAAATGTAATTTAATATTGTTATTATTACTTGCGATTTATAAGTTTTATTTATATCCTTCTAATATAGTTGATAGTTTTTTTTTTCTTAGCACTGTTTTGGTCAGCTCTGACACCTGTGTATACTTATATGCAAGATATACAAGGTAGTATCAAAAAGTTTCGAGATTAGATCTTGTTAACAAGCTTTTTTCCCCCGTATGTTCTCCCTAAGTTGCCTCAAAACCTGGCAGTAGAATTCGCTATTGATGGGACGAATTCTCGATGCACAATGCCGCAAGTGTCTTAAAAGACGACGAGCATGCCCTTATTCGGGCTGCGGCCCTCCCTCGCCTTTTTCAGTCATGGAGATGATGGGCTCTTCAAATATAAAGACTGTTGCAGTGGAAGAGCCCATCGTTTCACCACCGGTAACGATCCTCGACATGAAGGACGGGTCATCCACGGCATGCTGACAGAGTTCACAAAAAAGTACATTATCTCTCTATCTGGCAGTGCGGTGACGTAGTGGTTAGCACTGTTGTTTTGCACCTCCAGCGTCCAGGTTCAAATCCCACCTCAGGGTCTGTGTGCATGGAGTTAGCATGGCCCCCTCCTGCTTGGTGGGTTTCCTCCTACAGTCCAATGATGTGGAGATTAGGCTAACTGCCATTCCCAAATTGCCTGTACTGTGTGAATGTTGACAAAAAATACTACCACAGGTGTAAAAATGGGAATAGATACAATGGTTACCATTGGCCTCCGTGGTCCCTAGTTGGGTTCATGGTTGAATGGATGGATCTGTATATCTGTCTGTCTAATAATCTTGATCTGTACAAATGTGGGAACAAACACTTTTAATATTATTTATTATTATTGTTGTTTTTATTATTATTAAGTCTTTTAATTCAGTTTTTTTTATATAGAAACAAACGCCTCTTCTCACTTTTCTTGTTGCTGAAATCACAAACACAACTAATACTCACTTGACTGTATCCCAAAACCACAAATCTGTAAAAGTGCATTTTGCATTATTTGATGTGCACTGCCATAGTATTAGATTTTGCTTTTTGCTTGTTAATTTGTTTGCGATTATGCAAAAAAAACATATAATATACTCAAAAGGCCTCACGGTGGATATTAATGCTGTTACGGTTTTAAGGACTTGGAGGGGGACAATACAAAGTTTAGAAATCTGGGCTTTGGTGACACCTAGTGTTTAACCCTCTTTGGTCTATATTTTATTTTGTTTCTGCCTCGTGATAAATATATCCATGTTCCAGTTGTTTTTCTTTTTATCCATTTGCTCTAATAAATGTTTCAATTATAACGTATTAAACTAATTACCAGTTTCATCCAGATCTCCTCAGATTGAAAAGATGTTGGTTTGTTATTGAGGGGTGACAGTAAAAACTTGGTTTCACCATCCTTTTAAATTTTCTAGAAAGTTTCTTATCCGATTTTATCCTTGACTTTAACCTAAAGGATATCTAATGAACATCCTTGTGCAATCATGTGACAATCTATGATCTACCTATAACATAATTTCCAAATCGGTGGTGTGCCCAGATAGCACATGAGACCCAACTAACAAATTTTAAAAAGTATATAGTTATTTACAAACATCTCTTAGTTTATATTAAACTTGTTCTAACTGTATCTCTTGAACAAATTGATATAAAACAAATTAAGAACATATGGCTGTGACACAAGGCATAAGGCTTTTAACCCTTAAAGTGCGGGGAAAATGCCCTGTGATGTGTATTAAAATGTGTTCTGTGTAGTTTATTTGATTATAGCATATATAACATTCCCTCATATATTTCAAAATGAAGCTGCCAGAATTATTAACTGATGATATAGTATGATAAGTATACACTGTACATTTGCTTTACTATCATGGCAATATCAATATGCCAAAGGTAATCCTGCTCAAATTTGTGAACAAGGCATTTGGGCTTGTAGCATTGAATTTAAGTCAAACTGCAGTGTACAGTATTTGTCAATAGTCCGAAGCATACACTGATGTACTATTTGAACCACACAATTAGCACACAAACGACTTTCCATTCATAATCCCAGGGTGTGGCCCTGTATAATCCAAGACTAGGCCTGCTATGTAAAATGACATCCCAATAGCCTCTAGACAAGTAGGATGCTTATGCCATTTGTAAATGAAGAGTGTTACATTTTGGTGGACATGACTACATGAAATCAGAGGAAAAGTGATGTTGTGTTCAGGTATTTCTTTCAAACACTAAGTGTTGTAATGGTGGAACTGTGGTTTAGTGGTTAGCTTTAACCACTGTACTAGTGACCCTGAATGCAGAATAAAGCATTATAGACGACGATGAGTGTGTGAGTGTGTCTTAATACTTAGTGATTTTTTTTTACATGTCAGACGAGTTAATTTCATCTCTAAAGCATTACACATCATTAAAAGAAAATGCCATGGGCCAGCAAAAGCACTTCATAAGACAACGTTCATCCTTTGACACAAATAATACCAGTAAAATGTTCACTGATGCTGAACCTCAGCAGGATAAAGCAGATACTGCACTATTACTGAATTAATGAATGAATAAATTGATGATGACCTAAGATTACAGTAAGAGTACAAGATCATTTTATGTTGAATAAGCCCCTTCCCTTATACAGACAAATGTCATTCAGGGTCTATTTTTAGAGATGACTAATTATAGATTCTCAGGCTCCAAGAGATGACCCATTTTAAACGCTGAGCTGAAAAAGGAGAGGTCCAGACAGTCAGGCTCTAGTCTCTAATATGGTTTCCTTGCTCATGATCAATATGGTTAGGAAAAAAATATTGAATTAGTTGCTTGGAAATAAAATATATATATTTTTTGTTGCCTGTACTACTGATACCAAAAACAGATTTTATTTCACCAACTTTTAGTAACATGCAATATTCCTCATCTTTTGGACTGGACTACACAGGCCAGCCTTCCCTCCACATGTGCATCAGTCAGCCTTGGCCATCCTTGACCCGGTCCGAGTTCACCGCTTTTCCTTCCTTCCTTGGATTACGTTTGACCTGACCCAGCCGTCTAGCAATCAATCTGGCCCACTCAAACCCTTTTGCCTTTTTTACGCTTCTAAAGACATCAAAATACAGGAGAAAAGGTTCATTTGCTTCCTAATATTTCCCACTCACTTCCAGCTGCCATTGTAACAAGATATTGCAACTGTAGCTACTGTGAGGAGGGCCAAATTGCAATAGCTAGACATCTGGGTCAGGGCATCTCCAATACTGCAGGTCTTGTGGGATGTTCCTGGTTAGCAGTGGTCAGGACATACCGAAAGTACTCTAAGGAAGAAAAACCCGTGAACTGGCAACAGGGTGAAGGGTGACCAAGGATCACTGATGCACCTGGCTGGCCCATATACAAGTGATCCAATACAAGTGTAGGAAATGTAGATCAAATTGTGGAAATGGCTAATGCTGGTTGTTATAGAAAGGTGTCAGATCACACAGGTCATTACTCATTACAATATTAGGCAGGTTATGACTACTTGCCTAATATTGAGTAGGTCCCCTTTACCACCAAAACAGAAATGACTTGTGTTGTGTGTGACCAGCATTAATCCTTTCCTCAATTCGATGTACTGTACATTTACATTTTATATCATTATTGCACATTATATGACACAATGAGTGTTTACATGTTTGTTTGATAATCTACCCAGAATCCTCTCTGATTAGAAAAAGAAATGACCGTTAAATTTAAAATATACATCTGAGCTCACGATTGCATGGCATTCTGGGAAATGTAGTAAAGCGTCCTGTCTCGTGCGCAAACTCATCAGCTATTTTGAAACGTTAGAGAACTCCATTACGTTATCGGCATGTTCTACTTCCGTAAATAGACGCGGCCCCCTTCCTCGCGTTAGATGTAAGTCCCGCCTCCTCAATCCTGGGATTGGTAGAAAGCATCCGGATTTCTCTGCCATGATTGTGCAATAGTTCAAACAACAGGGCAGTATCCAATTAGAGCGCTGTTTGCGAGTTTAAACCGAAACTCTTGGCCAATCCCAGAGCAGGAGGCGGGGTTTGTGGGACTACAGATAGGAAAATGTTTATTTGGGGATCGAGAACCCAAGCAAACGTTTAGTGGTAGGTGGTGGGGATCTAGTTCGATCACTTTAATTTTTTTTTAATCCTACACGTGTCAACAAGGGATCTTCTGATCTAAATACAGCGGTGACGGCTTTGAGTTGTATATCGGAAAAGTCAGGTAAGGATGTTAGTTTTATCAAGCGTGTTCCTTTGCAGTTTTCAATGGATCACCTGAAATCTGCTAATGTAGAGAGAGAGAGATTTAAAATCAACATCATCGGATTGTCCGGGTGTCATTATCTGCGTAACAAAGCCTAAGCTAAGCTAAGAAGCTAGATTTTGTTTATATCGTACGTTTGGATTACAAGCTGTTATTTCGTGCCCTAAATAGTGCACTAGTGTAGGGTTTGTGTAATCATTTAGGATCGACTCGGTGTCATGTCAGTGGCACGCCAAGGCACAAACCAAACAGCTGGAGGTACGTGAATAGATCTATCATGTACACTGTCTAAACATCTCCATGTCCATAACAGACTGTTCCTACAACAAACACTTCTGAAAAAAACATAAAAAATAAATAAAATAAAACCTCACTCAACCCACTGTAAGCAAATCTGGATCATTTGATCTATTATACAGCTACAATTTAAAAAAAAATCCTTATTGGGCATGGGAATCACCAGTGATCACCTGATATGATGATATCACAATACCTAAGGTGCTGCTTCGATTAATATTGCGATTCTGCAAGTATCATGATTTTATAAATGTCCCAATCCAATAGTATCATTTAACAAAATCAATTAACAATATTGTTGGTCTTTCGGCTGCTCCCCTTGAAGAGTCAGTGGGCCTTTTCTGATGGTCGCCACAGCGGTCCATCTGATTCGCACACACTGCAGTCATAGCTTTGCTTTATTCAGCAGCTTCACAACTGAATTCAACATGATTAATGAATTGTCACCTGTTCCTTATAACCTTAGTTGTCTCACTTAAAAACCAACCGCGGCATTTAAACCATACAAACTAACTTAAAATAAAATGAAACAAAAATATACACTGTTACTGAGCAACACATATATCTGTTATGTCATAATTATTATTTGTAAACAATATATGACCTTAGTTTACTCACTTAAAAAGTTCAAATCTGTATCTATCTCTGTTATGTCATAATTAATATTTCTAACATTGGCAAATACTTGACTCCTAATGAATGGGGTGTCAGTGTGTGAATAGTTTGGAGCGCCACCTTTAGGATCATAAATAAATGCTTTCTGTGTTGTAATTGATTAGATTTTCTAAACACATATTAATTGAGTAAAATGATGTAAAATTCATTATTTTTATCAGGAAAGGCATGTGAAATTCCAGAAGTCTGAACTTGTTTAAAAGCTGCGTTCAATCAAGCCGACGCCAATTAGATCTGCATTTGATTCACGAACATAAACGGGTCATTGCTATGAAGACAGGTTTTTAAGACGCGGGTTAATGGAGGTGTGCCTTGCATCGATCCATTGCGTTCCAGTTAAATAAGCCTAAGATTAAGATGTAGGCCAATAGAGAACCTTTTGATTTAAATTTAAAGCATTATGTTTGGCACAAACCTGACACTGCTTTCCTATGTCAGAGCTCCATCTTGTAAAGTTCTGAAGCACGGTGGTGGCAGCATCATGGTTTAGGGCTGCATCAGGTTCAGGTCTGTTTTTGACTGATTTATAAATTCTGGTTTGTAGCAGCAAATTGTAGCAAAATAATATTAGGATTTCCTTCTGTTAAATAAAGTTTAACTGAAAATTGGTAACAGAATAAAAATAGCGATCCATAAGCATACAAAGTAAGTCTACATGCAAATGGTTAATGCAGAAAAAATATGTTTTTGGCATGGCCAGTCGGACCACAAGGAAAGTTGTGGAAGGATGCTCCCAAATGAATAGTTTATACATGAAAGCCATCACAGGAGGAAGGATGGCCTGAATACAGGACAAATTGACAACAAAAAGTCAGTTTTGGTCATTTTAGAAAGGCACCAGGACACCCAATGCACCACAGTCTACCATGAACGGGGCCCAGAGAGCAAATAGCCCAAGACTACCGACCTGGTCTCCAGACTCCACAGACCCCAATCCATTCGAGCGGATACGACAGACAAATAAGTCCGATCAATGGATGGCCACCCCGCAACCAAATCACCCAAAGGATCTGCTGCCCCCATAATCGTTTAATTGATTATGAAGCTTAATTGATATTTTGTTGGTGGATTCGGTTCGATTCACATTTTGGCACAAGGACAAAAAAATCTGATTGGATCAGGTCATTGTTTGAGTCGCGGCCTTAGGAAACGTTTAAGTCGGTTGGAAAACTCGTCTGAAAACCCAACTTTTGTTATGAAATCCTTGTTTGTGTTTGAATTTGCGTCCTGTCAGTGATTTTATTGACTTTCTCTGGGGCGGAGATTTGTGAACACTTGTAATTCAAATCTTAAACTCACCCAACCGTTTGAGATCTTTGGCTGGAGGTGGGGCGCTAATCTTAACCCAAAGCACCTTTTGAATGCGAGTGTGGGTGTGTGAACTTTTGCTCTACGTTATTTTTATCATGCCATCGATGAGTTGTCATTATGTCACGCATTATTCAGTTTGCTAATAAATTATATTTTAATATCACGGTCATGACGCCGTGCTGCGGGGTACATTTCCGTCAGGTGTGTATGACATTCAGGTCAACTAAATGTGCCAAAGTTCTACTTTCCTGCATTTAGTCATTGAGTTAGTTAACCGCTACACAAAGGTTTAAACAAATAGTAATGCCCTCCCTCAAACCGTGTTGCCTTGCACAATATCAGGTTGCCGGGTTACGTCTGGATTATATGTCCGTGAAAGGACAATTACGTTAAACGGTTTTGTTCTTGTCAGTCTTTACCCAGCGTGAGGCGGTCGAGGGTTGCCTGACAACAGCTGAGTAACAGGTAGCAATAAGGTTTGTGTTGGGGGTGGATTGTCCAGACAAGCCATTCAAGAGCTTTCCAGCTGGTTAGTCTTTGCAACCCTGACGCTACACGTTCGAGACTATTGTTTGAGCGAGCAAGCATGTGGAACTGTTACGAGTTCAAATTATGTTGAATTCTTTAACATCGCTAATCAAGTTTACTGTACCTCCTAACTAATGTGCAAAAGTTTCACTGCTTGTCAGTTATTTTAGGGAAAATAAGTGTCTGCTTTTATGTATATACGGTCAATATGGTACATATCATTTTTGCAAATTGGGTCTTTTAATAATAATAATCATAATCATTGACAAAGAGGAATAAAACACTGTTGTAGGAAAATAATCAACTCTGGATTGCTTGCAGTATTCCTAAGCCTGCGTATATGAATTCATGTGTGATATTGGTGACTTGAAATGTCGTTGTATCCTATAATCAAGTATAGAATACAAAATCACCAAGAAAGAGGATTTTATTTTTTCCCCAACCCTGATCATCTCAGCTTCCAGACCTGCTATGAAAAAGGCCGTGTACAGAGAACAAAACAGAGATGTCAGGGATAATTACCACTGAGAGGATCCTCATGCTGTTCAGAGGGTATTAAAGAGCCATAAAGGCAGAGGGTGGACATATGGCCTATAAAGGGATCGTCATTTCGTATGATACACTGTTTTGTTAGTTTTTCAGCACCGGGCGTTAAACAGTGTTGAATGTATGGAGCGGCAATATGTAATGTCAAATCCACTGACAAGAACATTCCTCTTTTTTTCAGCTTGGACATAATTTATTTGTTTATTTTTGATGAATAATTTCTCTGGATTCTTCCCAATTCCCGCGCAACATTAGGCCACGCCCAAATCAAGGCTACACCTACCACCCCGCGACGGCGAAGGCTATCACGCGTTTCCTCCATGACATGTGATGCCAGCCGACTGCATCTTTTCAAATTGCTTGCTCTCACGCACAAACACGCACACACACACCGTCGGAAGCGGCGTAACATAGTCAAAGGATAGCGATATCCGCTCCTACCCCTTGTATTGAGATCCCATGATTAGCTAGAGCTTTGATTGATGGGAGAGCACCTCCCATTCCTCCCCTCACTCCTTGCGATCTCATAAATGACGGGGATTTATTTATTTACTAATTACGTAATGTCTTGCTGTTCTACAGTACATAAGACTGCTATGGAAACCTAAACTGAACATTTGAAATTAAGCAAAAATGAATTGTCGTATATATATATATANTATGATCAGGATTTAATTATTTGTTATAATAATGTGTTATAATATATGGCATAGTGGTTAGTACTGTGGCCTCACATCTCCGGGTCCGGGTTCGACTCCCACCTCAGGGTCTGTGTGCGTGGAACATGGTGGGTTTTTGTCCGGGTACTCCTGGTTCCTCCCACAATCCAAAGACATACAGATTTTTCGCATTTACAAATTCCACATAATGAGTGCGAGTGCCCTGCCACCCTTGTGCCTTAACCCCTTAAATAGGTACAGTTGTAATACTGTTTATCAGGTTTGACTGAAGTGAAATCAGTATAAATCAACTTGGTCCGGGATTTTCAACAGCTTGAACGGTTTGGTCTTTCTTGCTTTTCCGGCACATTCATCTTGATTTCCATATTTATCTCCCTGGAGTGAAATATACGGAAAGCCGAGGAGCAGGAAACAATGTCTGTGCATGAATTAAAGATAGGGCATCAGTACGGTGCAGTTGTTTTTGTGTAACTTCTGTATTCAGTGTTGTGCCTTGTTGTAGCCAATACCGGTCACACAATTTAGCTTGGATTTCCTTTTTTCCCCTAATGTTTTCTAAATTCCAGCTCCATCAATATTCTTGTCTGTGTGTCCTCTAAGCAGATCTGAGCTGATCCTGCCTTGTCTGGATCCCAGCGGGCCTGTCTAGGATGCCCAAAGAACCCAATGAATCGTCAAGTGAGGAGGAAAAGAAGGTCGACGGAAAAGGGTCGGAAGATTCCACAGGCCGGACAGATGCATCAGAAGAGCTGCTGCGTAAAAGAATCCGAACGAACACGCCGAGTCCTCACCGACAAACTCCTCCGTGTAAGACCAGTTTAGCCTTTTTCTTTACGTCTAATGCGCCAAACACCTGCTGTACAGGTTTTCAGACTGGGTATGTCTCACGCCTTTGTTTAAGAGAACTCAAATCTTTAAAGCACACGCATTACTGGTTTAGACATACAACTGTATATTTATGCTGCAAATGGGTTTGCTTTACGTATACGTGTGTGTAAAAGACCAGCCATTGTTAATATAACAAATGCGGTTTGCGCAACATCGATGTAACGTGGCAGTTAAGTAGAGTGGACTGGAAAGTGCATGTGGTGATACAAGGATGACTAATCTGAATCTAATTTAGTATTAAGCTTACGAACATGCCTATGAACTATTCACAAAAGACTTGACTAAGTCTTGGTTTTCAGCCTAGACTTAGACTCCTTGCCTGCGTCTTGAACACGAAGTGGAAGTCTCATTTATAACTGGGGGGGGGTTTGTAAGAAAAAAAACTCTTACTCTTAAAAGCCGGCCTTTGCTGTAGTTTTCATTAAATGAGGTACCAACAAATAGGCTGCACCTTTTGATAGAAGTAGGTGTAGCAGATCATAAAATTTCAGCAGTTCATCCAGGAGCTCCAGCACAAGACCATCCAGTGCTTTCTAGGTCAATAGTAGTATTTTAAAATGAATGCAAAATTTCAGTTCGAGTGCAGTGCAGCTAATGCGGTGTGGTGATGTACTCGTGTTGCCGGGTTCTTGTAAAGACTCTTTGCTGTATTCTGGTGCTTGTTAATGCATCTAGTGGAATATCCAGACAGGGAGGCATTCCATTAATTCCAGCTTCACTGAGCAATTGAATGCTGTCCAGAAGAGTTATAGTGCCAAATTTCCTACCACTGTCCATGATCAGGATGTATAAATGGCTATTAGGTTGTGCACTTTGCTGGTATTTGTTGTGGTACCAGAGATCAGTCTTGCTCTTAAGATTTAAGAAAAAGTCTCGGTAGTTTCAAACCAGGAAGTAATATTGCATAAGCATACGTGTTTATGTTTCTGATTCTCTTCAGCATATAAAAGATTCAGATTTTATCCCAAAGGTCTGACTGCTTTTGATTGCCTTAACAGCCAGCCCGTCCAAGCTCGTGTCTGTCGAGGAGCTAATGGAGGCCGCTAAGGGCGTGACTAACATGGCGCTGGCTCATGAGATAGTAGTGAACGGTGGTTTCCAGATCAAGCCCACTGAGCCTGCTGAAGGAAGGTAAAGTCCTTCAAATATTTAAGCACTATCTAGAATTCTCAATCACAAAATTAGACCACATATGTATTTATTGATTGATTGATTGATTGCAGCTTGGAGAAACGAGTTAAGGAAATTGTGCACAAAGCATTCTGGGATAATCTTGAAACCCAGCTGAATGACGACCCGCCTGTGTACGAGCATGCTATCAAACTGGTTGGGGAAATTAAAGAGGTAAGACCATCAAAACTATAGTGGCAACTCGAATCTCTTAAATAATCATGAAATGTCTTGCGGTCGTCCCTCGGCTTATGGATTTAATGCAAAGTCTTCTGTACATTACTGGGTTTATTTGCATGACGGTCCATCAGACCTCATTTAGGTCTCAACTAATTCATGGACATCTTTTTTTTTTTCTTGACATTGCGACTCTGTCCCGTTTGTCCCCTTCAGACGCTGGTGTCCTTCCTGATGCCATACCAGACACGTTTAAAAGGTCAGATAGAGGAGGCGCTGGACCTGACGCTCATCCAGCAGCAGGCGGAGAACGGAGCGCTGGACATCGGCAAGGTGGCTCAGTTCATCATCAACACCATGGGCGCCTTCTGCGCGCCGTGCCGGGACGAGGAAGTCCGCAAGCTCCGGGACATCGCGGACATCGTGCTCCTTTTTAGGTGAGGGAATATTCCGCCCCCCTTGTCCTGATATGTGGTCGTAAGAGGAAGTCACGGAGGCGTCTTTGTCTTTGTGTTGACCCTATGGAGTAAAGCTCTCATCTGTGCAGGTCTATTTTTGGAGTCTTGGACAAAATGAAGATCGACATGGCCAACTTTGCAGTCAGTAGTCTCCGGCCGCACCTGCTGCAGCACTCGGTGGAGTACGAGAGGAACAAGTTTCAGGAGTTACTCAAAAAACAGCCGAGTGAGAGACGTTAAGAATGGTTAAGAATAGAATAGAACATTATGTCCTTTAATAAAGAAGGAATGTCAGGGTTTTTTTTTAATTTTTCTTGGTGAAAGTAGAATAAAGAATTTCTTTTTACGTTTTCTTTTCCGTATTTCTAGATTTTAGGTTTTCCTTTGCAAATTATGTTTTTATTAAAAGTTATTTATAGTGTATTTTTTCCTTTTTCTTTTTTGCAATTGGTGTTCTTGGGGTAAATTTGACTTTAATGTAAGTTCTGTTTGGTCGTGTGTGCATGTATGGCAAAATTTGAATTAGAACTCGGCTTAAATTCTTTTGCTTAAAGTCCGACCGTACCTCACCACTCATCCTTGATTCTTTTCTCCCACCCACATGCCCCACGTATGTTCTATCCTGTACTTATCCCGCCTTGAAAAACACGGCGTATAAGTAATTGTGTAATTAATCACTTTTTTTTTTACTTTTTACTTTACAGAAATAATAATAAGAGTGCAGCGTAGCACTCCGAGTGCATGACCTCTGGTCATATGAATCTTTGGTTCATATCAGTATGCTCTTGTTTTGTTAGACGCCCTGGACTTCACTCAGAAATGGCTCCAGGAGACGGCGGACTCTGTGCTCAGGGGTCCTGAAGGGGGCGCTGCAGGCTCGCCCGGGTCCTCCTCGAGGCTACTGCTGAACGTGCACAACCAGGCTTATTTACGGCTGCTGCACTGGGACCACGCCATGGACACTTTCCCCGAGGTGGGCCAGGAGCCATGAGCGCTGGACGGTTCTGCTGACAGCATTAGCGATTTCTCTCTCTTTTTTTTCAGTCTTGTTCCTTTTTTTTTTTTTTCATTTATTTTACTTCCTTCCATATTGTTTTGTCTAACAATCTAATCTATTCACCCCTCTAGGCACATATGTCTTTGAATTAAATTTTCTGCATGTATATACCCAGCTCTTTGTCTCTTTGTTTGTTTGTTTTGTGTGTGTGTGTGTGTGTGTGTGTGTGTGTGTGTGTCTGTCTCTATATGTCTGTCCGTCTCTCAAAATATATACAAGTGTCTGTCTGTCTTTCTATCTTGTTATGGGTCTTTACTTCACTCCCTTCTTCTACCTGTCTCTCTTTATCTATTTGTCTGTTTATCTTTTATAAGATTCTGTCTCTCCCTGGCTTATATCCTGTCTGCCTCTCCTTCTGCGTGTATCAATTTTTCTCCATTAACCTTTTCTTCCATTCTCTTCTTCTCCAATGAGCCTCTCCCATTTATTACTTTTTCCTCTCTCATTCCCAATCTGTCTTTCTTGAAATTGTATCCTCTTGTTACAGCTCTCTCTCTCTCTCTCTCTCTCTCTCTGTGTGCTTCCTGTAGACGGTGCTGATGGACCGTGGCAGGTTTCTGGAGATGCAGCTGGAGCTGGAGCGCCTGGCGTTGGTGGCGTCCGTGCTACTGATCGTGTACAACAGTGCGGGCGAGGCGATCTCGGGGCTGCCGGGCCTCATGGACAAGCTGAAGAGCACAGTCCGGATCCTGCTGGCGGATATGCACACTCCGTAAGAAGCAGGACTCCGCGTGCTGAGGGTCACGTACGCTCTGCTTCACTCCAATCACATGTACTAGAGCAGTCACTCTTTTCCTCGTGTGTGTTTTACAGGTCTTTTAAAGCAGACGAGGCGTTCACCGCCATCGGGGAGAAGCTGTGTTTGGAGCTGGGGGAATGTCTGACTCAGCACGGCTTCTCACCTTTTCACCCAGACAGACAGAACACTCTAAAAGGCCAAATCGCAGCTGTCAAGTCCCAAGACAACCCAATCCGTAAACTCGTCGGTAATTGCTTTATTCATTTAGAGGAACATTTCAGATTACATAACAAGGTTTCTTTCGCTTTGGGTGTAAGGAGACGTTACGGGGAAAGGGAGAAGCAAAGAGATACAGAAACGTCTGTCTGTTTAGAAACAAAATAAATATATGTGTTTTAATAACTATATATGAGGATGAGCAGCAGTCTGCGTGTGTGCCATGCCATGGATTGGCAGACTGTCCAGGGTGTACTCCGCCTCGGGCCCCGAGTGCCCTTGGCCAGGCTCCTGTACAGTACGAGCGGTATTGAAAATGATTAACACTTTACATTTACAGTGTTTTTTAACTCTTTTCACTGTCGACTTTTCCTCTCTTGCCCAGATTCTCGGATCCAGGCCCATCTCTTGGGCTTCCTGGACCTGGGTCCTCAGAGGAGCCCTCCGTCTGTCCCCGGAGGTCTGGTTCCCATCAGCAAAGAGCTGGAGGATATCGGGATCAGACTGAGCCACCTCGTGAACTTCAACAAGCTCGTCTACTCGCCGTTCTACCAGAAACTCCTACAGGACATCGTTCAGGCCGAGGCGGGCGCAGCCACTTAGGCAGCACTGAACAACAACAGACGACATGATATGAAGCAGGCAGCCTACCGTAGAGTCCTAGGAACGGCTGGGTTATCAGATATAACCCCGAAAACATAACATGTCCCCGAAAAATCCCCTCCTGTCAGTGCTAGCAAAGGATTTATCGCAGTTATTAAACATTTTGAGCCTTCTTTCCTTCCCTTATATATTCAGGGATCAGTCCGTCCAGCTTAAAGATTTCGTTTCATGGAAAAAAGAAAAAAAAAATGTAATAAAAAAAAATAAATAAAAAAACTTTTTTGCTTTTGTTCTGTGCCAGTTAAAGTTATATAGAAAGGTGGAAAGAAAGGGTCTAGACGATATTAAGAGATCCTAATGAATCAAATTCTCTTATTCTATACGCGTTACTGACTGATGTCATGTTGTAATATAACGCGTTCGAACAGACTTTTTTTCCAATATTAGAAGGGAAACAGGATACAAGCATTTCAAGTCGTATAAAACGCTGTTGCTAAGCAACTAGGTAACATGGACACTGGATATAAGCTAGCTCTCGATCAAAGATAATGGCTTAACTAGCGATGACCTAACCGATAAGGATGACGTAAAGATGTAAAGGCAGAGCGACGGTGAAGACCAAGCGGAAACGATCACGAATATCAACATCACAATTGAACCGATTGTGGTTTCTATGACGACCATGAAAATCCGAGCTATGGGTTGTCTTTTAAATGTAATGCACAACGCACGACTTCGTCACGACGCGGAATGACTATTGCAGCCTTTCAGAAGTCACCTGTGTTAAAAAAAAAAAAAGCCACTAAAGTGATTTGTAGCCATGAATAATAATAATTATTACTATATGGAGGACATGAGATAATCATGAGAAGGCTCGTCGTCTTGGGTTTTTCAAGATTTATTTCATGGCCACAAAGTGATTAACCCATAGCGACTATTTATTATACGCTGCCTGGTCAAAAAAAAAAGGTCATACACTCGTATTCCATATTCCATACTCGTATTTTTTTTTGTTCCTCATGCTGCCTGAACCCCTCTTTCACAATTTGTGTCCTGGAATACGCTCAGGCCATCAGGTCGTCGGCTGACTTTATTTATGATTTTATTGCCACGTCACGTTGATGAGCCTGGACCTAACCAAATGACGCAACCCCAGATCATAACACTGCCTTGAACAGTGGGCTTCATGATCTCCACTTCTTACCCTGACACGCCCTTCGCTTTGACATGCGCTCAATCTGGACTCATCAGACCACATGACCTTTTTCCAGTGCTCCAAAGTCCAATCTTTATGCTCCCTAACAAATTCAAGCCTTTTTTTTTTCGGATTAGTCCGAGCATCTTTCTTATCCCCACACACACTTGTCTCAATCCTGTGTCTCAATCTCAATCCTGTGAGTTCTTATCACATATGGGAATGCGAAATGCTTTTTACCTTCACTATTACTTTTTTTTTGGCCAGGCAGTGTATATTAAACTGAGTGGGACAGCGAAGTCAAACGTAGCTTAAAACCGACTGTAGATGATTGATAATAATACTCCTCAACCTCTCCAAATTTGATCAAGAATCAGTCTTGTTCTTAACAGAACGCATATGTATTAATATAAAGCTCCACAGGACAGAGTGTTCCAAACGTCTCCATACATAAGGCAAAGTCACGCTTGCGACAGCCCCCTGATCGAGCCATTTCAATACATCCTTTTGTCAAAGACGTACTCGGATGCTATCTGAAGGAATACGGGGGTTGTTCAAGTCAAACCGGGACTTTTGAATGTAAGAACGCCCTTTACTTCTCTTTATAATCCCCTGCTACACTAATGCACTCATTCCAGCGTTTCACTAGTGCTTGGACACCATCAAGTCTGATGGTGCCTGTCTGATTCATGTCTGAATCGCTGGCCTCCCAGGAACTCCTTTAAAGGCCTAAACATGTGGAACTGGCTTGGAGTGAGGTCAGGACTGTACGGAGGTGTGTGGCAGAAACTCCCAGCCGAACTCCTGTAATGCAAGTGGTGTTGGTGACTCTGTCGATTTTCAAGGATCAGGCGTTCTACTCGCCGAATGTTCACGGGAACGACTGCAGTGGACTCCTAGCCCCCTCGGCCAGGATCGTCATTCACGGATGTACGGTTTCTTTCCAGCGTTTGCACCATTCGAATATTTTACTGCGACTCGGAGTCTCATCACGTCCTGTCGTCTGTAAATAATGAGCGCTTTTTTTTTTTCATGAGAAAGTTCCCGGTTTGACTTGAACGCCCTCTTGTATCTGAACATTTTAGTAAGAAATGTTGCTGAAAGAGTGTTAACTTCTCCTCTGTATGGAGACTTTTGGGCCACTCACACAGTTTCTGATTTATTCTGTATCTCGTGACCTCGAAAAAAGAATTCTGTCTGGTTTCAAATATCATTACTTCAAAGTAACCACCACCTAATGTCTGTAAAAAAAAATTTTTTTAAATCCCACAAAAGCATGGAGCCTGCTAGAACAATATCCACCTGGGCTGTCGTCCTAAACCCGTCTCCCACCACACGTTTGATGAACTACTGTAAATATGATTTCGAGGTGTAATACCTTCCCTGTGGATCAGCTTAAATGTTACATTCTTGAGTTACATTATTAGATTCCTAGTCAAACTTGCCCCCGATGGGATGCCCTGGCGTGCGATTAGGGAAATCTGCTCTTTTTCTTTTGAGGGAGTGAAGGTGTACAGAATCTGATGTGGTGCCTTATTCAGTGGAGGGCTGGCCTCGATAAATGTGCGCTGCTCTCTTCCCTGTTTCGCTTTCTGTTGGTCGGTCTGCGTTTTTTCCGAAGGAGAGAAAAAAAAGGAGATCCGAGGGATCTTTTTAAACCGCTTCTTTTTTCTAGATAACATTTTTACGCATGTTTTACAAAGAGATCATTTCCACGTTGCTATTTGTGTCTCTGTCCTCCATTTTTACAATGCAGTATTTCACGAGAGAGAGAGAGTGTACTTCTACACATGAACAACTGACTCGAGCACTCGCATCGTCCTGTGATGTAAATTCTTAGTCTCAACAGAATAATTGTCATTATTTACTATTTATGATGGGGCCAAGATAATAAAGGCGATGCTGAATCTATACGACGGAGTATTTTAACTGTTCCTGTAGCATTCTCTTACCAAACTGTGTGTTCATGAGACACGTTTGCAACAGACCCTGAGTCTAATCGCAGTTACATGCTGTATAGATGTTTCTGCTTATCACCACTGTGTACCGTATAAGTTTGTTTTATGTGTCAGAAATTCTCATATTTAACCCGAGAGCTTTCCTTAATAAACAGGACTGCAACCAAGCTTGTGTATCACTGCTTTCTTTCCTCATTTACAACACAAACAAGCAGCATGTAGAGAGACAAACTTAGCTCAGGTGCCATTTATTTTGCTGTAATATATCTGACGGTGGCTTAATGGTTTGCGCTGTCGGCTTGCACCTCCGGGCTTAATGGTTTGCGCTGTCGGCTTGCACCTCCGGTTTCCGGGTTCGGTTCCCACCTCTGCGTCTGTGTGCATGGAGTTTGCATGTTCTCCCCATATTTGGTGGGTTTCCTCTGGGTATTCTGGTTTCCTCCCACATTCCAAAGACATGCAGATTAGGCTAACTGGCGTTCCCAAATTGCCATCAGTGTGTGTTAATGAGAGTGTGAATGTTGACCGGAGGTCCTCCCAAGGGTAAAAACAATGGTCATTGACTATGGCCTCCATGGTCCCCAGCTGGACTACACAGGTTGCTACAGTAGATGGATGAATATATCCTTTAGAATAATATCAGGAATTAACATTACATTGTACAACAGTAAATATACTGTAATAACTACATAAATAAACGTATAAAAAATGACATTGTGATATCATACAACACTAGATCATTAATTATTTCCTTGTAACATGATTTATTACTTTTATTGTGACATTACAGTTAAGTCTTTGTTGTTTAACGACTGTTGGAATCCAGCAGGTCAGTTACATTACCGCCAACTATACTGTAGGTCTCATTGTTCTTCATCTTCCTGTCCTCTTAAGACCAGAATTGTTAAAAACATCTAATGCATCATTCCCTGATCTTGTCTTGTTCTGTGTCTTGAACTCTTTGTCTGCTTTATCTGGTACTTTCATACACTCTTGCCTTTAAGTACCACCAGTTGGAGTTCTGTATGTTGGATCACCACCATCTACATCTAGGCATTTGGCAGACGCCCTTATCCAGGGCGACTTACACTTTTATCTCCTTACATCTGAGGGTTAAGGGCCTTGCTCAAGGGCCCAACAGTGGCAACTTGGTGGTTGTGAGGTTTGAACCTGGCATCTTCTGAGCCATAATCCAATGCCTTAACCACTGAGCTACCCCTGCCTCTGTCCTCTGCTTCCCTGTCTATTTAAGCACACTTTTCAATCCAGCCTTACTCAAAAACAACATTAAATACTTCCTTCCCTGATCTGTGACTCGGTCCCTCACTCACTCACTCATTGTCTTTACCGCTTTATCCTGTATACACGGTCACGAGGGCCTGGAGCCTATTCCAGGAGACTTGGGGCATGAGACAGGGTACACCCTGGGAAGGTTACAAAAATTTACAGGGCACACTCACTCAGACACTACATACAACTTGGGACGCCAATCAGCCTCGAATCTGCATGTCTTTGGACTGCGGGAGGAAACCAACCAAACATGAGGAGAACATTTAAACTCCATTCATGCAGACTTAGACCCTGGAGGTGCAAGGAGACACTAAGCCACCGTGCTAAGGCACCTTGATCAGTGCCTCCCCATTCTAAAAGGCTCTAAACACTGCTTTCTACTCTCCTTAGATTTTGACACTATTGTTGTACTACCCAATAATGCCAGTAGATGGCAGTAATGCACTACAATATTAATGCTCACGCTGGTATTTGGCTTTAATTAATTGTACAGGTCACATTTCATTTCTTAAATAGGTATAAAAGCGATTTTACTGAATTATTATAAACTTAATTCTAAAATTATTTTTTTTAAATGTATCTGTTATTTGTAGTGTATGTGTATAATGCTGTTTACAGGCTTTCCAACAGAACTAAAATTAGTTTGCAACTAATTTAACAGAAAATTATTTTGAGATGTCTACAAATGACATTTAAACGACATTTAATAATAGAGATTTAGAAATGTGTGTACATAATTTTCCTCATCCTGCACATGAATGGTCTCAGGATGCTTTACTTTTGGCATGATACAACACTGATGGTAGCATTTGACTTTTCTCAGAACAATCATTTTTCCAGCTGTCTCAAACTATAGAAAAGGAGATTCATCAGAGAAAATGACTTTACCGCAGTCCTCAGCAGTCCACTCCATGTATATTTTGCAGAATATCAGTCTGTCCCTGATGTTTTTCCTGGAGAGAAGTTTGCTGCAATGTATGAAGGTGAGTGCTACCATCAGTTCTGTGTCATGCCAACAGTAAAGCATCCTGAGACTCATGTGTGGTGTCGTTTCTGAGCCAAGGGAATGGGGTCACTCATGATTTTGCCTAAAATCACAGCCATGAAAAAGAAATGTTACAAAAACATCCTCCGTGAGCAACCTCTCCCAACCATTCAAGAACAGTTTGGTGATGAGCAATGCCTTTTACAGCATGATGAAGCACCTTGCCATAAGGCAAAGGTGATAACTAAGCGGCTTGGGGAACACAATATGGAAATTTTGGATCCATGGCCAGGAAACCCTGCAGACCTTAACCAAATTGAAAAAAAAAGGATGTGGCTCAGAAGTTAATTGACAGCATGGAAGGGCAGAGGTCTTGAAAAAAAGGGTTAATATGGTAAAAAATTGACTCTCTGCATAAACTTATTGTAACTATCAATAAAAGCTTTTGACACTTATGAAATGCTTGTAATTATACTTAAGTATATTATGGTCACATCTGACAAAAATGTCTAAAAACACTGAAGCAGCAGACTGTGAAAATTAATATTATGTCATTCTCAAAAATTTTTAAGCTATAAAAATAGCAGAGAGGATGAAAATTATTTTTTATTTTTATTTTGATGAAAACAATAATACACAATCCAGACAACATAACCAAGGAGGACAAAAGGAGCAGCCGATAACAAAAAACAAAACAAACAAACAAAAAAAAAAAACAACAGAAGATAAAAAAGCGAGGGGAAAACCCTGTAAAAGTTTTTCACCAGAAGTAGAAACTCTAAATTAATTCTATATGACTCACATAAATGTAAAATAGCTTTGGAGTTTTTGGGAAACTTAATTTGGGAAACTTAATACTTTCTTAATACTTTCTAAGTATCTTATAATGTAAAAAAAGTGGGGTGGACTATTATTTCATTTACATTTATGGATAAAAAGGGTAAATTATAAAAATGTTTTTATTATAAAATATTTAGCCTCCTTCTCCCTCTTATGATAAAAAAAAATAAGAAAATGATTCTCTTTAGCCAGGAAAAAGTTACTTCCGCCTCCAGGCATGACGCGAGACTGACGAAGAAGAGGAAGGAGCTTATTGTGGGAGGAGCGAGAAGCTCGCGCAGCACGGCTAAAGAAGGATTGCGTTAGCTTAGCATAATAGCAGAGTAGAGGAAAAGCTGAGCGAGCAACGGAAAGGCAGGAAGCAGCAGAAGGTTCTCGGAGAAGGGAATTTCTCCTAGCGGGGGTTCTCCCTGTAGAAATGAAGAGCAAAAGTCCGTCTTGTTGCCAAGGAGATACTCAGTGAATGGCTTAGCGCGTGAGCGGTTCAGCATGACGGGGATGACGGTGTTTTTCTCGCGCGCTGTCCAACAACAACAGCAGCAGCAGCAGCGCGCGACAAGATGGCAGCTCGTGGCAAGTGTTTAGAGGCTGCTCAGAGTGGACATTACAGCACGGACATGTCTCCGCCGTCCTGCTACAGTCTCTGGCTGTGAAGGTACGTCGACAAACAACTCGCGGGTGGAATATCGACCTGGTTAAATCGGTTAGTTTGGTAGTTTAGGACGAGTAGTTTGAGGGCTAGTCAACAGTTGGTGGCGCGTGCTTGGGGGAAAAAAGTTACATCACCATGGTGACAAAAACAAAAAAAGTTGATTTTCTAACTTTATTTGTTTTAAGTGTTCATCAACAAACTTTATTAGAATAAAATAAAAAAGAGAGAGCGAAACAGACCGCGTATACAAGCTAGTCTCGTTCTTAAACTCGAGACAACTTCGCTGTTGACAAGTATCCTGTGTGAGTTGGCTATTTAATGTAAAAAAAAAAACTAAAACCACTAACTTCAAACTTCTGCTTTATTTTACCCATTACTTCTCCTTTCCTTCTCCCTTTAATGTGAGTTATGCAAACTAGAAAATAACATGTACTATTAAAAATAATTATAAACATTTGTTTTTCCAATTATTATTATTATCAAATGCCAAATTGTTGTGTAAAAAGGCACTAGTTTCTTTAATGCACACAATGTTTAAGAGGCGCCCCCCCCCCCTGAAAGTGAGCTCATACTCCCTTTCTTTTTTTTTCTGTTTTCCTCCCTGTATTAAGACTCTCTTTAGTTGCATTTTTTTCCTCCTCTCATGCTTAAATATTAATAATCTTAACACATGTATACACACATGTATTCCTTTTTTTTTTTTTTACAGAGAAGCGTGTGTTCTATGCGGTAGCAATGCTTACATTACCCTGTTGCCGTTGCTTCATGATTTGGATATGCATTGAACATTTATCATCTAATCAAAATAGAAAATATCTTTAAATATTTAAATAAAACCCAAGCTGGACAAATTAAGCTATTTCTGAATGATAATATAGTGTTAATTAGTTGATCAGTTAGTTAGTAACCCAGCTTCTGAAATGTTACTCTAGCAAAGTTGAGTCATTTGATTGGGATCCAAACTACATTTAATGAAAAACATTTCGTTTTTATATATTTTTTTAATCTAAAACAAAAGTCTCATTCATTCGTCAGAAATGTAATATGCTGTTTCTGTAGTCAAATGTTTTTTTTTCCAAGCACACAGAGATGTTATAAAATTGCTCGAAAGTAACAAGAACCAAGACGCTGCTAATTTAAACGATTTGGTAATTGTTGCAAAAGTTAAAAGCATCTTTCTCTGTCTCCCCCCTTTCAATCGATCCAGAAGACATCACCTCGCCACGGTGTATTTTGGATTGGTTTGTATCTCGTTTCTCATTTCGATAATCGATTAGTTTACCTGCAAACACGCGTCACGTTTGCAGTCGTGTTGATTCAGAATCAATCAGCTTTCACAATGAATGAAAGCATGTACGGTCATGTACGGTTCAAATGTAATAACTACGTAGCATGTGTGCGAAAGTTTACTACATGTGTTGTTCTACAGGGGACAGACATGTGAGACGAGTAAGGTTTAGCTATTAGCTCATGTGTTATTACCACTTTGTTGAAACAGTCGTCTTTTGAAAATCTGGTTTATTATTTTTTTGCAGTTGTCATTACTAGGCATGATTTATTTCCAGTCTAGTATTTCACAGTTAATCACATAGTTTATCTCATGATATGGGCATGCGCGAATGTTTAATCGCAAAAGGCTGCAATTTGGAATTTATGTCGCAGCAGTTAAAGATTGAAGTGTTTGTTTTTTCCTTTGTAAATAGCTTTTTAGTTTTTTTTTTTATTATCAAACTGTGCAGAAGTTTTGATCCCACCCTCATGAAATAGCCAGACTTTCTTGTATTTTTAAAGTAGGCTTGAGGACCAGATCTACAGGATTCCCAAAGGACATTTTGGCTCTCATTTTCACTCCAGTGTCTGTATTTGTTAAGCCACACAAATAAAAACAAACATCTTATTCAAGGCAGATAATCAGGGCGGTGATTAGTATACTGGTGATGTTAAGTGCTGAGTGATTGGAACAGACGATCGGGGAAATGAGGTTGCTGCTGACGACGTTTACAAAAACAACTAATTGTTGAACTGTATCTTTAGGCACTCTGCAGTTAGCCGCGGTAAAACATTTGCTCCCATTACTTCGATTTAATCTGCATCATATTTAGTTTAATATTAAGAAATGAGAGATGCACCCTACCCATTGAGACCTTTGCACAGGACTGTATACTAGTCTACCCTGCTGTAATTAAGAATTGAGATGAGTGTTTAAAAATAAAAAAAATAAAAACTCTTCTGAGCACCGCTTGACAAATCGCAGACGTTGCTGTGCTTACAGAAGACAGACAGAAGCGAGTGGCAAAAGGTGGAAAGCCAAACGTTGTGTTTACTGACACTTTCTGACCCCGAGGGTGAAATTCTCTCCTATTGAGCTTGCTTTTGTTCGACGGGGCCCAAACACTCAGCTCCTGGTAATTTCCCGTTGTTTACGCGAAACAGCTGCGATATCAACAGGTGTCTTTCTCGACTCTGCTCCCCCTCCTCCTCCTCCTTCTCATCGTCCTCGTCCCTCTCTTAAAGCCTTGCGGTTGTGAACTCTAAGGCGGGTGAGAGGCCACCTGTCTCTGGCAGCAGTTGAACAGAGATACTCGTAACTCGATCCGTTTAGCTGGAGGCTCCCCGGCAGAGTCAGGCTGCCCTGCCAGATCTCGGGGAGTCAGAAAAGAACTGCTAACGTATGCTATGCTCGAGCTCTCTGTCATCATTACACATTTGGTTTTGTCTTGCAATCTTTCAGCCCGAACGAGGTCATTAAAGTTTGCTCATGCCTGCCTAGTTTTCTTTTTGTTTTTCTTTATAGGCCTCTTTAAAATTCTTAGGCATGCCTTAGAATTTCATAACCACCTTCATGGGTTGCTTCATGCTCTGCAGATTCATGTTGCAGAGAGACGGGTGTGTGTGTTCTCCTGTTCAGACTTGTGCCATATGTTGTGCTAGCGTAAGAAGCTCTTCTGTGTAACTGAGTGTTCCTAATCCCTCTCTGATAACCGCGCGGCTGTCATTTAATACCTCTAGATGCAGACGTACTACTTCTTCTTTTTCTTTCCTTTTATTCTTTGTTGATTTGTTTAAATGATTACGCATCACGCTTTCCTGCAGTAAACTCATCCTTTTTTCTCTCTCTCTTTTCCAGGTATGGCCTCACAGGTTTTGGTTTGCCCACCACATGTGCATCAGCCCCAGACAAGTGCCTTTAGCAGTGTGAGGAACGTGGAGGCCAGCAGCTGCGTGTACCATGAGAAGCCTCCTCGCACGTACGTGGTCGGTGTGAACCTCGGCATCGCGCATCCGACTAACGTCATCAAGCACCGCTCTTTAAAGGCGCACGCGCAGGAAGGCGCGGGATATTCATTACAGACTGTGGCTCTCGGAGAGCCGCGCAGAGGGACCCGTCCCTCCTACAGGTGCGTAGGAGACGGAGGAGAGGGCGAGGACGGAGGAGAGAAGAAGGAGAAGGAGAGCGCAGGGACGTCTGACGGATGTGGGTTCGAACGTAAGGAAAGCGAGGAGCAGGGAAGCACCGCGAGGACCATGCAGATCGTCGAGGAGCGTCCGGCACTGCCGGCCATGCTGCAAAGCAACGTGGGTAGCACGGTGACCTCCAATCAGAATGTGGCCGGCCCAGCGGGCGGGACCAACGACGGGGACTACCAGCTGGTCCAACACGAGGTCCTGTGCTCCCTGAAGCACACGTACGAGGTGCTGGAATTCCTGGGACGCGGGACGTTCGGCCAGGTCGTGAAGTGCTGGAAGCGCGGCACCAGCGAGATCGTAGCTGTCAAGATCCTGAAGAATCACCCGTCGTACGCGCGCCAGGGTCAGATCGAGGTGGGCATCCTGGCCCGCCTGAGCGGCGAGAACGCAGAGGAGCACAACCTGGTGCGCGCCTTCGAGTGCTTCCAGCACCGCAACCACACGTGCCTGGTATTCGAGATGCTCGAACAGAACCTGTACGACTTCCTGAAGCAGAACAAGTTCAGCCCGTTGCCACTGAAGGTGATCCGCGCCATGCTGCAGCAGGTGGCCATGGCGCTGCGCAAGCTCAAGAGCCTCGGCCTGATACACGCCGACCTCAAACCCGAGAACATCATGCTGGTTGATCCGCGCAGGCAGCCGTATCGCGTCAAGGTCATCGACTTCGGCTCGGCCAGTCACGTCTCCAAGGCCGTGTGCTCCACCTACCTGCAGTCGCGCTACTACAGGTCAATACGAGTGTCCTCACTTTGATTTGTTTTATGTGTGTGTGAGCGATAGAGAAGTCTTTCCTGTGGTGTTTTTAAAAAAAAAAAAAAAATCTCCGAGTAAGAATCCTAATGATGTATCAGGTTTGTGTTATTTGAACAAGGTGAAATGGATTTTCTTTCACACCGTGGTGTGTATGAATACAGGAACAAAACTGAGGTTAATTATTAAGTCTCCCTTAACCTCAAAGGTGTTCGATCGGTCTCGACCACTTTGCTTTGGCACTGAATCTCTCCGGCTTAACGGTTGGCAAGAATCTGAATTAGCAAACTGCACGCCTCATAACTCCGCAGGAACTTTCCTCGCGTCGTTCCTCAGCACACAGCTTGTCACGCTAAACTTTTAGATGGAATTGTACCCATCTCAGATGTGTTTCAGTACAATATGGCTTTTCAACACGAGACTTGTTCTGAACAGTAAAACCTTGTTCTGGTACAGTAAAACCTTGGATTGCGAGTAACTTATTCCATGAGCATTTTGCAGAACAGCAAAAACATTGTAATAAATTTTGTTGAAATTCCCTTTGATGTACGAGCACTTTGGATAACAAGCACGCTTCCGTAACAAATGATCCTCACAATCCAAGGTTTAACTGTACTTTAGAACGGATTTGTGTAGCTAAACAGTTTGCTGTACGTGATTATGAAGCATTGATAAAGAAACAAAGAAAAATTCTTCACGCATAGTGGTGTATGCAGCGTGGCTGTTACATGAAAGTCTGTCGCAGTTCATTCGTCTGTGCCAATTTCGAGCTGGAGGAAGTTTAGCAACAGGAGTTTTACTTTTTGCAGTTTCCTAAGATAGTTATGTAACCCCTTTTTTTTTTGTTGTTGGTCTGGTTTCTGCAAACGTTACCCATCTCACTCGACTGTTATGTAGTCACACCCAGGCTCCAGTACAACAATCTGAGCTGAGCTGAACCCTCTGTCTACATATGAGTAAAAATGCTGTCTTACTGCCACTTCCTACCGCGAGACATGTTTGTTTACACGCACTGCTCGGCTCGCATGTTTCGTCACAGTCGGCCTCTCTGTGTAGGTATTTGAGTAGGCTCGAGGGCGCGGTGTTGCAGCAACCTGCCGTCACATTATGTACAAATCAGGTTGTGGGACTTTAAATAAACAGTCTGACATGGGTTGTATTTGCCCAAGTGGTGTAGCTAAGCTAAAGTGTGTAACATGTTTCATGTCAGTGGTGTTCCTAGCATCTTGTCAATCGAGTCAGAAGCAAATAATGCTTTAAAAAAAAAAAAAAGATTTTACATTGTGGCATGTAACCAAACTTTGGATATTGACTTCCTGGCTTTCTTTTGTAACATTGTTAACATATGATCACGATACCCAGGTTCCGATTAGTATTGCGATTCTGTTAGCATCACGATGTTTTAAATATCACAATTTGATATATTTTTAAAATGTTTTTTATTAATTCTTAACGAACCTCACAGTTAATAAGCTCCTACTACTCAGGATCCCTGCCAATGTGTAGATGGTGTCAAGAGCGCCACCTGTAGGATTATAGGGGAACAAAAACGTTTTACCACAACAAATGTAAAGTAAAACTAAATTCTATAAAAATCATGTGACGATTATCATTTAATAATTTTTCCAGCTTTTATTTCTATTACACATAGATTAGCTACTTGTATTTATTTATTTTTGTATCGTCATCCAACGCAATGCACTTGGAGCTTTCACTAATCAGGATGGTTAACTGATGCGTTTACAGTTTGTCCATCCCTGGCAGCAGAATTAGCCACGAAGTCATTTGTCTCAAACCTTGTGATGAGAAGTATCAGAATTTCTGACACAGCTGTTTAATTTAATTTATTAGTGCTGCCTGTTCTTATACTTTAGTAGAAGAGGTAGAAGGTTTAAATCATGCTAAGTTGATAATCCAAAAGGGAAGGAAACATCATGCCGCACTTGTCGAACATTAAGACAAACCTTGGTCGCACTGTTCGGAATTCACTGCAAAGCCACAGTTACCGTGTGTGTGTGTGTGTGTGTGTAGTCCAGGTGTGTACCGGAGCTGTTGTGAATGTGATCTGAACCTCAAATTGCAATCAGTTGCCTTTTCACACTCTTGTCAAATAGGTTTTTGAAGCAAGTGCATGCGCTGTTGTTACAGTGATGTAACCAGAAAATGTATTTTTATAATGAATAGGGAATATACAAAATGTATTGGATCGTTTTCCATATCTGTACAGTTAAATTGGGAGGCGTGATGATCTCAGGAGGACATCGGGGAGGAATGGCAACAGTGATGGGTGATGACACTAATAATAGTAATAATAATATTTATTATTATTATTACGTGGCCACAAAATACGTTCACACTGAAACTGATTAAATTGGGGAAAATGACATCTAGACAAAATATATATTTTTTATTTAGATGTATCTCGTTTCGGGTGTTTAGCGGATTTATTTATTTTTGGCTCATGTCTACTGATGATGCAAGAGAGTTGGTTAAAAGTGCTAGATAGGAGCGTAGTCCCGGTTTGAAGAGAAACCTGCCGAAGCATGTGTCCGCCCACCTCAGCACGCCTGCGTGTAAAAGAATTTCTAAAAACGTTGTGCACCTCGGGAGGCCGCATGGAAATTAGGGACTGTTTGATGCTCCAGGCTGCATTTTTGCATACACATACACACACACACACACTTTCAATGCAACAGACTCCCAGCCGTGTGTGATCATCTGAGTTTGTTTGCAGAAACGGTGATCTGGATTGAATCAGCACCATGTTTCGTTCCTGCGCTCCTCAAAATCCCAGTGTATAAAAAGTCATGCTTGTTGTTATAAAGCACGTTTTGTAATCGTAAAAAGATTTACAAAAGTTCCAAAAGAAGGTTCTGTGCTTGAACGAAAACTTGTATTTAACTTCATCTTTTGTTCTTTAAAAAAAAAAAAAAATAATATATATATAATGTCTGAAATGTTTTGCTAATCCTTGTATTGATTGAAAGATGTGAGCGCGGGACGGGATGACGATAATAATTCAGATATTATTGTATTTTTTTTGTGTTGCATTTGCTCTAGCCACGCCCCTTCGCCCTCTCACCAGAGGATAAATTTACTTTCCACACAGATGCTTGTTACATCTACCAGGGAAATTCCCTCAGTCACTTTTCAGTTAGCTGAGCTTAGATGTGCTCCTGTCACTTTCACTCATACTTTTTTTTTTTTTTTTCCCCCCCAGTTTATGGCCATAATAGTTAAGGGTTTAAATAGGACAGAGGACATTATGTTGTTTTACACAGAAGAGAACAAGCTATCTTTGTAAGCACATACACACACACATACACACGCACACACACAGACGTGACCTTTCTGCGTTTCGGTTATCAGCTGTCATGGATAAAGAGGAAATGGATGCTTCTCTCAACGCTTTAAAAAAAAAAAATGTCCCGAGCGATTGGTTTTTGTACTTTGACTCCTGTGAATGTGGCTGTTGTGTTGTTTGTGTGTTCTGATTGCACCCTTGACGTAGGAGTCGCAGTGACACACGTTGAAGGATTTACATTAATTATCATCCCGATAGAGAAGCACGTGACGATGTGATCGCTATCTGTGATTAAACGTCCGGCTGAACCTCAGTAATCCCGGCTGTTTGGACTTTTATGGAGTGAAGTACACATGCTTGTTTTTTTGCCTCTAACAGGGGGGAAAAAGAGAGAACAACCAGGGACTTTTTTTTTTAATAAGATATTTTTAGTAATCTTTCCTTTGATCAGAAGCATCCAGTTTGTTCCATAGTTTTCCTTATTGTTTGTGCACTGATGAAAAATTTCAGTCAACGTTGCACAAAAACAGCAGAGAGATTTGTCGCGCACATGGAAACAAAATCTTCTGCTCCATGCACTCTTCTTCTTCTTCTTCTTCCTATAATAATGATTACTATTTTGTCAGTTTTTGTTGAAGGTTCTCGTTTGAAGACGCAGCATAAAAATAAAACGATATTTTGCAGAGAACATTAATATCTCCGGTTATACAAGATGGCCTCCATGCGTAATCCGTGCTATCGTGGAGAACTGCTCGTGCAGAAAATTAATGCTGCGTTCATGGTACCTTGGCAGTGGTGAATTTACAAGTTTTAATAAGGTCATTTCCCACCTCGACATATTCAGCATGCAGAGTGGAATAAAACGCGTCCACGTCTGCGAAAACGTCTCTTCAGAGCTTGTCAAGCTCATTAAAAAATCCTTTATGGTGCACTTTTCCACTTTTCAGACCTAGAGTTGGAGTTCTACAAGTTCTGTTTTACTACAGTGACCTTCTAACACAGATGCAATATTTTGGGCTGAGCAATAACAACAACAAAAAATAGCTTTAATAAAAACAAAATAATATTAACAACTATAATAATAAAAATAAGAATGGTATTATGGAGCGTAGTTGATCTTTAAAGATTTCTCTAAACAGAGTAAATGCAAAGTTCACCCTTCATAGCACGAAATACAGTTTTTAGAGTGGCTCTGTACTGCTAGGTTTGGCTTCTGTTCCTCAGCAAAGCGCGCACAGTTCTGTTTCACAAAGGGCAAGATGAAGTCAAACCGGGACTTGATGAAATTGCTTGTGAATGAGGAGCGCAAAAAGCCGAAGTCTTCTACAGAAGACTTCGAGAACAGTACAGCGATTCTTAGCCTCAGTAAAACATCTGAACGATGCTAACGGTGTAAAAACGAACAAACAACAAAAAAGTTTGAACGTCGATCCTGGACAAGGTGGCTCGTAGCTTCCCATGAACGTCCAGCGGTTGAAACGCCTGATCGACAGAACTTGCCGAAGAGACGCATCTGTCTGTGGGAACTGTACACACAATCATGCACCAACACCACTCGCACATTACTGGAATTCAGCATAAAGTTATTGCCCTGTATCTCACATACAGTCCTGAGCTAATATCAGTACTATCACTCTTAGCATGACGCATATTTATGCACTTATATTTTTTCAAGGAAAATTGAGCTTATATTTCTTAACAGCTCAAGACTTTTTAACAAAAGTTAGCCGAGTTAACGAAGGGGGGGGGGAAAGGCCCCAAATCTGGCAAAACTCAACTTTGCAACTCTGATCGGTTTATTTTCCAGAAAAAAGTCTTGCGATCCGTTACGCAAGCTAACCGTGTGTGTGTGTATGTCTAGAGAGAGAGAAGGATATATACAGGATACAGATATGTGACCTATTATTAGGTGAAACGAACATTACCGGTTAATAAATCTGTTTAATCTTTAATCGAGTGCTGTCGTTAATCATTAACGTCTTTCAGCACAACACAACACTTCAGGGCTGAATGGTGCAACACCAAATCACAAGCTTCCGATCGAGCGAACTGGTGTTGCGTTCCAAATCGCAATCATACTCGTGCACTGTTAGACTTGAGCGTTCGAATTCCGTAAACTCTCTCTCTCTCTTTCTCTCTCTCCCACTTCGATAAACACTTTGGCTTCTGAAGCATGTGGTGGAGAGGAATGCTTTGGCTCTGACATAACGCAGGTACTCAGACGTGAAGAACAACAACAACATCATCGCTGCTGCTCTTGAACATGGAAGCGAAGTCACTCGTCAGGTTTAAACGGAATTTAAAGTCACTCCTCACCAACCTGTATAGAACTGAAGGTCATGTGACTTGCTTAACGGTAAAGTGGAAATCGCACGGCCACGCCTTGACCATAATGGAAAGGTCAGACCGGAGTGACGTCCGTGTCAACCTACATCATCAAGTGAAACACGCCCGACCTTTGTTATTCATATCCTCTCAGGATCATTCAGACATTCACCAGATCAGACGCATGTCTGGAAATCCGATTCAATCCAAGTCGATTTCATACACCGTCGTCACATGCGTGCGTATACAAAACTCTACACAGACTGTACTTTGCGTCATCACGTGTATGGAGAGAAGAGAAGGTATTCGCTGCTGGTGGTGGAAGCCAGATAAGTCCTATCTATTCTTCACACGGTCAAAGCCACTCCCTTCTCAGGGAATCCGAATACACGACACTCCCTAGTTAACTTCAGGAAGAAAATGCATAATCCTAATCATAGTAAATAATGTAGAAGCCTCAAGCTCTTCTTGGTGTTATTAGCTTTTTAAATTGAACAATATAAAACCAGAAGAAAAAAAAAAAAGTTTAGCAATTTAGACGGCTGTTTCCACGCGTCTTGACGTGTTAACCTAGTCACACATGGATGGATTAGGAAGAATAATTCCGAAAACTCAAAAATGAACTCTTCAGGATTAGTTTTCATGCTTGCAAAAATAAAAATAAGTAAATGACAATAATTATAATAAATGTCAGCTTGCAGACAGGGAGTGATAAGTGTTCCCCGGAGTGCTTCCCTTTCTAAAAGAATTTCCCTTTTTTCACAAGTGATGAATGTCACGGGTTTGGGTTGGTCACTCTTACTCACACACTCGCGCACACACACACACACACACACACACAGTCTCACACGCATGTCTGGCTGGTATGAATGTAGGCCATGTGCGTTAGCGTTCTTCCCAATCGCCATGTCATAACAAGCACAGTGTTTTGTTCCAGCAAGCACGCAGCAACGCCCCCAGGAAGTGAACCTGATCGTCACACAAGAGATTTTTTTTTTCTTTCTCACCATTCTCTTTAATCTCACTGTGGCATAAACCTTTCTCTTTTTCTTTTTCTCTGCTCTGCTATTACTCCAAAAGGGCAGAAGTTTTACACAACAATGTGAAAAATCCATCGTGGCCTCGGGTGTAAAAAAAAAAAAAAAAAACCACACACAAGGTTGAGTTCAGACTCGAGGACTCACCCGCCAAGAGCCACTCGTCAGCGAGACTCGCAAAGCGCTCGGCCCTGCGCTCGAGTTTCCCTTCAGTTGTTAGTCACTTTAGATAAGTGGTTGCCAAACGAAAGATTTACGAGCGCTATTAAAGCACTCTGGCAGCTTTCTTTTTTTTCTTTTTTTTTCTTGTACATGAACATGAAGCCACTTTTTTGATTAGGGGAGGGGAAAGAAAAAACAAAAGTGTCCTTGTTTAGTGATGCTTGTAGCTCCCGGTCCTTCAGTGTGAGCTTTTACCAAAATAAGTATCATGTATTATTCAGAAATGTTTCTCAGGTTAGGACGTTGTACGTTTCCATGTAAACCGAAGTGACTACTTGAGTACCACTTTGTTTCGAGGTGTTTATAAATCCCTTCTTCATAGCGTGTGCTTTGGTGAATGCTTTTTTTATGTATAGGTCAGATGTCAAGTGTAAACCTTTCTTGTTCCGCTCTCCGCGCCCTGCTTTGATGTAGCAGCGACAAGCGTCACGCGCTAACAAGCTCCTTTAAACGAGGCACACATGAAGGTTCGTTTCTTTTCAGACTGCTTCTCAAGGCTGATGAGTGTGATTAAAAGATGATGAATCAGATTTAACGATGATGACTGGTGGTGTGATGTGGGCTGAGGCAAAGCAAACTTCAGTAACTATTTTTATTTTCATAAAATAAATGACGCTGCAGCATCTGTGTTAAGAAATTGAAAAGAAAAAAGATCTCCCCCCCCCCCCTCGATTTAAGCTAGATGAAGCACTGACATTCACACACGTTCGTTTACAAACACGAAACTTCACAGTAAGCTTTAAACAACATTTTTAATCGCTCAACATGTAACGTACACTATAAAAGTCCTTGAGTGAGAACTTTGTACAGAAACGATTAGGGAAGGGAAACATCACGGACTTCTCGATACGTTATCACGATACCCGGATGCTGATTCGATATTAACTGCTATCCTGTAAGTCACGATTTTATAAACATTCTGATCGGAGAAAATCTAGCACAAGCTGCAGGATGATGGCGGTATGGCAACATTTTACCTGAGTTTTGTAGTCACGACGAATTCCCACACAGAAGAATCACAATACTTAACTGAATTGATTTTTTTTTGGTTCCTCTAGAAATTATAATTTAATTAGGAAAGACGGCAAATAAGTAGGTAATTTAGTTCTGCAGCAAGCTCAGTATCGCGTTTCCAAAAACGTACCCGGGGTTTGTGCATGACATGTTTTGCATGTTAGCAGAAGCGCAGTCGCATGCGGCGAGCCCCGATCGTCCCAATAATGAGGAACCGTCTGAGGAGAGTACGGTACACGTCCACTTCCGCTTTCAAACAAAGCTTTAAAGTCATGTTTTAAGTTCAGCTCGTAGCTGTAATAATGGGAGTTCTCAAATGCGGTTTTGCCTGCTGAGAGAATCATGGTGTGTGTCGACAAAAGACGCTCGCATGTACGCGGAACTCGATTGTGTTATCGAGCTTGTAGCGTATCAGCAGAACATCATGATAACGAGGACACTGACACGGTGCGTCGTCGTGTGCGGGACTGGATAGCGAGTGCACATGATTATCTGATCAACATGACGGGTACCTTTGCAATCCTTTTTTTTTTTCTTTCCTCCCTGATAAATTGGCTGACGAGCCAGTCAGTATCTCGACTGAATCTTAAATGTTTAACAAAAACTGAAAAAAAAGCAGTTCGGTGCACTTCCCAGGTGTGATCTCACTCGTTTTTTCACACCATCAGTGTTCTTTACACTCCGCTTGAAGCCCAGAACTGTGTAAGGTAGCGATGTTTGTGTTCTCGTGATTCAGAACATTTTAAAGGTCCCATATTTTACTGTTTCTTTCACACAAGTTAACACAGGTCTCAGAGCTCTGCCAAAGTGTGTGCTCAGCATTCGTGTGTAAATGAGCCCCTGTTGAGTTACATCTGTCATGAGATCAGCAGGGCTGATTAAAAAGCTGGAGGAGGGGATCTTCTCATATGAGGTCACATTAGAAAGGGACGTCCTAATTCACCAATGCAAAAGAGAAAATTTTAATTAATGGAAAAAAAACATGGAATGTGTTTCGTAGTGTATTTTGTTTGCACACAGGAGGCCCATCTGAAAGTCTAAAAATGACAAAGTTTAATTTCGAATAATCATAAATTTGTAAAAAAAATTTATTTTAGCCTACTTTAACACCATGCGTCTCCATGAAATTCTCCGGCTGAAGTTTTACCTCAGCTCAGCGCTCCAGCCTGTGAAACATTCCTCTCTTCTAGTTCTAATTATATCAGTCCGCTCCGAAAGCGCAAGAAAGCCGATATTCAGGAGACGTAACCGGCCGCTCGCGCGTCCCGGAGCAGCAACTGACCGAGCACGGGGCCAGGCATCCTGAATGGATCGAGTGTACTTCTGCGGACGAGCATCATGTAGCCCACTGTGTGTGTGTGTGTGTGTGTGTGTGTGTTTTCAGAGGCCCTGGGGAATATCCGGCTCTCGGATAGCCGCGTACCCATAATGCAACATGCATTGTGTAGAGAGTATAATAATGTTCCTTGTACATTAACCTGCAAGACGCTGACCGACCTCTCTTTAGCATTTTAATAATAAAGTGAATGAATGATAAGTGAAAAAGTTTGCACGCCCTAGGACAAATGTAATAACTTTTAAAATCTAAATGCACAGGTTGATGTCTGAAGTCTCCTCCTCTATAGTCGTCACACACCAGCAGGACTTTCTTATGAGCAGTTTTTATTATTGTAATTTTTTTTCAATCGGACTTTAAACCAGGCTGTGTTGCCTGCTGCTCGAATATTACCTGTATTTCTATGCAGAGCGTGTGCGGCAGTGTGTCGTTTATTCTTATTGCTTTTTTTTTTCTCTTTTTTCTTCTTTTATAATAAGCATCCGCTGGTCAGTACACCGCACTCGTGGTAGCAGTATAAACTGGCACAGGAGTGTTAGCGCAAGAGGGAAATGTCTGCTACTAGTTCATTGATCATGGATGGTATCATTCTACCAGACAAATGTTTAAAAGGTGTGGACAAATATACTTGGGTGGCTCACGTGGGGGAAACGTTGTACTAGAACCATCATAAATTCAGGGTGATGTAAAAAATTTGGGGACATCCTGTAAATTAACACATCATTTCAAATATGAATATCTAAGTAACTACATCTCCTGGGGGAAATAAATATATTAAACAGGCAACTGTATATAGATATAGTCTGTATAAACGATTTCACAAAGCTTTACAAATGTTAACTATGCGCGCCGCCTGTGACACGACACTGGCAAGTCGTAGTCTAGCTCCTGACGAACACGCTGTAGCGTATCATTCTCGCGCACATCGATGATTCTCTGCTTGAGTTCCTAAAGAGGTGGGATAAAGACCAGTCCTTTTACATACTGTAGCCCCATAGAAAAACAATCTCAAAGTGTCAAAACGTGGTGGTAATTTCAACAGTACTGAATATCACTGAAAGAAAAAGTAAAAACATTAAACTTTTAGTCTGTGAAAATTTGAGCTCATTTGAGCCAGAATTGGGTATGTTGTTAAACTATGAAATAAAAAAAAAAGTTTTGGGACACCCTGTATTTATAGCAATAAAAAAAAATCCATTTTGTTTTGTCTTTCTGACGGTTTCTAAATTCATTTCTGCGCAGGTTGCGTTTCTCCCTAAAGCCATAATTCGTCTTTGTGTTTTTGTTCTAGATGATTTGAATTTTCCTTGAAGGGGTAAAAAAAAAAAAAAAAGGGTGTTGGCAGAACTTTTTGTTCTTTCATTTATTTATTTATTTATTTATATTTTTAACTTGATTGTGCTTTATTTGAATACGTAGTGTTTATGATATTTGGGAAAATCTGAAAAAGTACATTTTCAGCGAATGCGGGCCAAATGTGATTTCAGTTTCTTCACTGGAAAATGGAAAAAAAAATGCGGTTAACTGAAGCGGAAATCACATCGTATGTGAAAGATGCACGTTTACTTTACGTGCAACTTATTAAGCAGCACTTTCTTCATCAAACAAACAAACCTTTAGCTGCATCACTTACAGTTAGTCATTCCGTACCCTAAGGTGTGTGTCGAAACACCCGTGTGTTCACTTCCTGTCTCTTGGTTGAATTTAAAGATCTGGTTAATCGGGCTCATCTTTATCACGTTTGATTCAGTTGATTAGGCGACATGACGTAATCGTTTTCAGAGTTGCGTATAGTGACGATTGTATGGAAATGCAAGAACCTTTTGACCAATCAGAGTACAGAATTCAGCAGGAGTACTGTAGGTAATATGAGGAAAAACTTTGCCTGGTCTCTGAGCTCATCCAACTGTTTTGTCCCTCAAATAATCTCGTGCTTTAAGAGTTCACTGGATCAATAGGTAAATAAGATCTTGAATATAGCCCGATGTAGCTAGTGTTTCCTTTTAAAAGCTTACAATTAAACAATTTTATACGATCATAAAAATTACACTTAGGAATGTCATCGTGTCTTGGAAGATCATTTTGCTTCTTTCTAGGAATGATGGTGTCAATAATAATAATAATAATAATAATAATAATAATATTTTCCACCCAAAGCAACAAGATTATTTTAAACCTAAGAAACAATGAGGATCTCGTTACATATCCGTTGAACCAAGATCAGAAAGAAATTCGTAAATGCAATTCGTTTTTAACACAACACAATGCTACAATCGTATCGTAAAACTTGATGAGGTTGGGTAGTCACCGTTTGATCCTAATCTCCTCATGAGTCATAACATTATACGATCTGTTTCTCGCTTTACGCTATAACTTCCTCTGAAGATGGTTGTGGGGGTTTTCGACAGTGCAGACGTTTGATTTCTTGTAGACTCTGCTGCGGAATCATCACACTGTTTCTAGGTTCGGGAAGGTGTTGACCTGAAGTCACAGATCCTTATCGCCGTTCTGTCTTCTAATGTAACGACACAGCGATAGCGTTGTGCAGCAGCGGCTGATTCCCCCCAACCACCGACCCGTCGGCCTTCTGTCTTTCCACACAGCAGCTGTTTGATTCCTGATATGGAAAAAGTTCAAAGTCTGTGCATGTGATTATAACGCATTTCTCTCGCGAAGCCTGTTTTTAAATGAACGCTACAGGCTAAAGCTGGCATGTTCGTGTGAAGTTGGCATGGCGACTAGAAACATGACCATGCAGTTAAAAAGTAAAAGAAAAAAAAAAGAATTACGTGCAACGCTTCAGAAATCTGCCTAGTAAACAACAATGGATCTCACAGCTCAGCCATTGTGTGAATGCTAAGCACTTTCAGATCATAACCGGTTTGTGTACGTACACGTGACTTTAGGTGAGGCGATGCTTTTCACAATATCCGCTGTTCAGATTTGTGAAAGTCAAATGTAGTTTTTCATTCTGATGTAATTCTGATGCAAGAAACAGCAAGTTTTTTTTTTTTTATCTAAATGAGAATGTGACTATATACACTATAGTGCCAAATATATTTCCACACCTGCCATCACATGCATATGAAATTGAGCAACATCCAGATCTTAATCCATAGGGTTTAGTATGATCTTAGCCCCGCCCCCCTTTGCAGCTATAACAGCTTCAACTCTTCTGGTTAGGCTTTCTACAAGGTTTAGGAGTGTGTTTAGGGGAATTTTTGACCATGCTACCAGAAGCGCATTTATGAGGTCAAACACACTGATGTTGGACGAGAAGGCCTGGCTTGCAGTCTCCGCTCTAATCCGTCCCAAAGGTGTTCTGTCAGGACTCAAGTCAAGTTCTTCTACACCGAACTCGCTCATCCATGTCATTATGGACTTTGGTTTGTGCACTGGTGCGCAGTCGTGTTGGAGCAGGAAGGGCCCGTCCCCAAGCTGATCTCAAAAAGTGGGGAGCAGGAAATTGTACAAAAATTTCTTGGTATGCTGAAGCATTAAAAGTTCCTTTCACTAGAACTAAGGGATCGAGCTCAGCTCCTGAAAAACAACCCCACACCAGTTTCAACTTGACCGCACGGTTTTGATTAAAAAAACAAACAAAAAAAAACATTGCGATTATTTTGACATACATTGCAATTAGTGTAAACTGTTACCTGTACCATTTTGTATTCAAATGTATTTATGGAGGCTAACACCATATAATTGGACAAATTATCTCGTTAAGAGTGTTTTTGGCAATATTAATTTATAATAAAAATATTAAACTGTATAAAAAATTGACAAACTTCATATAAATTCCAGACTATGTATATACTGTATATAACCTATAATAAATTGTAGCCATTTGCGATTAAATAATCGGACACAATTTTATTGGGCAGCACCAGATTGAATGGACGTTTTTGCAGGTTTAAAGGAAATGAAAAAAAACAACAACAATGGTTTGATTTATGAACTTCCAGTCAAAATTCTTCATTAACATTTACAGAACTGTCAATCAGGAAAAGTGCGATCTGTGCGATTTATAAATATGTTAATGTGGAGCTTCTGAAATCAGAAAATTTATCAAATCGGCTTAAATTAAAGTTTCGAATGCCACTTTAACGATTTCTTTTAAGTTTTTATTCCACAACCTGTGTGTTATTCATCAGATATAAAATCTGGAATGTAATATGTGTTTAATCTGATTTAGTATTTATAGTACATGTACAGTTGATTTCTTAATTACCATCACCTCACGACTACCAACGCCTTCACATGACTCATTTGATCGTCTTCTTCTGCACCGAAGATAATTTTTGGTCATTATTCCTCAAATGCTTCGACAAATTACTGCACCTTAACACAGTCTCATAATTCTGTTCGTCAGGTTCAGAAAAGGTTGATACACAGCGTAGAACAGTTACACTTAATAGTAAAGCTCACACCATCACAACATCTTATTGAGTGTTAATTCTAAGGTTAAGTGCCGTATTTCAGTATGACACCTCACGCTCCTTGTGGAGTTCCTTCCTGACATCACGGTGCTGAAGAGCTCAGGTTCAGATTCCTTTCCTTGTTTGGGTTTTTTTTTTTTTTATTCCGGATGATAATTCTTCCAGACGTCTTCATGGAATCCACGTCTGGTTTAAAAGCACGCAGTATAATAACAAGAAATACATCCTCTTATGATGATCCCAGTGCTTTTATGTTTAATTTCCTTATGTGACTATGGAAAAAATCCGAATTTCTTTTCCCCTCGTGTTTAATTTCAGCATTTAGAAGATTGATTTTTACGTTATTTCTTCCCAGTTATAATGCGAAAGCCCTGGAAGCCAGACTGTTGTCTCCTTATTGCATTGCATTGGGCACCTTGACCTGGCTGAATTCCTGAGCTTATGAAAAGCATGGAAAGCATGCTGGAAAGAAAAAGAGAGAGAGAGAGAGGAAGAGAAGGAAGCTAAGCAAAAGCAGCTGCATTTTTACGTATTTCGTGTGCACTTTAAACAGGGACCTGCTTTGGAGAGGAAAACTCGGTAAAAACATGACCTCGTTTGAGTTAAAGGATCTCATTTGATTTCTGATGTTTAGAGTTCCTGTGTTTGCCCTCTGTGTCTCAAAGTTTCAGAGCTGGAATAAATCAGATTTGACCTGATACACTCAGCTGAATCTGACTCCTCGCTTGATTAAAGCAAAAGCACCTCATCTTGCTGTAAGCAGAGCTTTCGTCACCGGTGCGTCCTACTCGGCGTCTCATCTTCTCCTTATAGCCGTTTGAAACAGAAGCCCGCTCCACTTAATCTTTCCATGACGGCTTAGCGCGGCGTCCGAATTAGGGCTAAGATAGTGTTACAGGATTTCTCTCACGCGAGATATTTAGGCCGCCGAAGGTCCGTTTGGTGCGCAGTTTAATGCATTTCATTATAAACATTTTTACTGAGGATTTACGTTCAGCTGACTTAAAGCTTGGTACAAACACGCGTACCTGCACTGAGTATTCGACTCGATGTGAAGACGTATTTTGCGTCACTTGCGTTGCCCTGGTCAAATGAACGTCTGTTATGACGATGTGTCATAGACGAAGATGATGTCTTTCAAATGACTGATGGACATACGCACAGTCTCTCTCTCTCTCTCTCTCTCTCTCTCTCTCTCTCTCCAAGGATTAAAAATACAACTGAAAAAAAAAAAAACAAGGAGCGATCTTTAATGCCATCTGCTACATTTTTATGGAGGAAGAAATATGGGGTGATGCACAATTCTGTAATTATTTCATTTTATGCGCAGTAGCATTTGTGCTTGCTGTTTCTCATGAAGCAGATCCTGACCCATGATGCATTCAGAGCAGGATAAAGTTCATGCAACAGTGAGGAATAGCTTTAGTTATACTATTGTTATAATAGTATTATGAAATCTACATTTCGGTTGTGTAAAAAAAAAAAAAATAACAAGCAATAGAAACAGGAATCGTCAGTGATAAAAACGCCCAATATGATGTGTTATGACGATGACCTGGATACAGATTCGACCTGTATTGCTATTTTGTATGCTTGTAAAAAAATAAATAATTAATTGTATCCTGTAGAGGAAAATGTGGCTTGGGGCTGTGAATTATTACCGTATTTACCCTACAGTTTTTTCACCAAAGTACTGTAAAGTATACGGGTTTACCTTTGCATTCAGTTTTACATTAATTTTTTGACTACAAATGTGCCTATTTATTTTTACTTGTTGGATCTAAGGAACGTAACCTTCTGGAATTTCTGGGATCTGCTATACCATATTTTGATATTAATTTTTATTCATCTATTTTACGTTTTAATCAAACAGTTTTCATCTAACACACATGATGCTGTGATGCGTCAATATTCGAGCACGCCACCTGCAGGATTATAGAGAAACTGTTAAGTTTTACCACCTCATAAACGTATTTAAATTGACAATTAATTAAAAAATTGTAATAAACTATTTTGCCGGTCAGTGTGCCAGTACATGAATTGCCACACAAAAGAATCGCTAAACAACACCGAATATGTTTTTACATAGCTAGATAATGACGATTCAGTCACTTACAGTCATGTGATATTTTCGCATATCCCAATTATTTACTGGGCCAGCCAGGATACAGCGCTCACGGAGCAGACGGGTTTAAGGGCCTCGCTCAAGGGCTCAACTGATCAGTAACCCACAGTCTTAATCGATTAAAGGATTCCTCGAGCTGGTTATGCATCTTGTGTATTTCTGCAAGTCATGTTTATAGATTTCAGTTCTCAGTTGCAGATTTCAGTTTTCTCGTATCACTTTAGCAAAGCGCAAAGTTCTTCCTGTTTGCTTACCGAAAATCGGTGCATGAGCGCTTACACAGAAATCGAGACCGCCAATCAGAATGTAGCATTCAAGATCGTAAAGGTCAGGGCCTGAGAAGCGCACCGAAACATAGATGTTTTTCTGAGCTGTGGTTGAGGATTTCGAGGTGAAAATATGCATTAGACTTAAACTAATATCATCAGTACAACAATGGGTTCACATGAACACAAAAAACGCTCGATTCGGATCATATGGAGCTTTTTGGGGCGCAAATTTTTTTATTATTTTTTCCCAGGTTAGAAAAAAACATTAAGGAGAGAGAAATATAAATACATGTTTTATTTATTAATTTTAAAAGTTGAAGATCACTTGGAGCAAGGAACTTCTGCACATGGCCTTAAATCAAAACCACGTTTAAGAAGGAAGTTTGGGAAGGTTTTCGCCTCAATCTGGCAACCCTACCGAACTCGAAGCAAGTATCCAGAGACGGGCTATAAACGAGTGATGAGGTCCGTTACCCCACTGATGTACAGCACAACATTTTAACTCTTAAAAAAACAACAACCTCAAAGCTGAATATTTCATTCAGGTGGAAATATGTCACACTTACTGTTTATTAAACTTTTATGATACTACATCTGACTTAAACATGTCTATCAGTTACATATTTTTTATTATAATAGGTGATGTCATGCAAAACGTCTTGCTCTAAAGTTGTTCAGGTAGCAGACTCTTCTAGCTTAACTTGGGATTTAAATTTGCCATTGCTTTAAAGTAATTTTTCAGCTTAAACTGCAGAGCATCATCACCACACCCGGTTGCATTTTTTTGTTTGTTTGTTTTTCTTTACATGCATTAGTCGTGGGTGTTCATGCTGCCCAGATGCCTTTACTATCTTCCTTTATTTTGGAGACCGTGTGCATGCTCGTGTTTATCTCACCAGCACTGCCAGAAGCCGTTAGCCTGGATGTGCTACATGGGTTTTATCATAGCACTTCTCCTGATAAGACAGTTACTCCTTTTTTTTGGAGTCAGTCTCCTGTATCTCTCTGCTAAGAAGCATTCCTCAGCGTTAGACTACTGCTGACTTCCGATCACTCGGCTCTTTTTACCTGGAGTAAAAATAAACAGTAGCATCAACTGGAGAGATGGAGATGAAGAGTGTTGGGGGGACAGAGGATGGATTTAAGCCTTGGAGAAGGAAAGAGAAGAATGAATGTCGAACACCTGCGTCACGTCTGTGCTTTCTCAGAATACTGGGAGCGCGGCGTGTCCTTACATCACCCCTTCCTTTCTTTTCTTTTTTTCTTTCCGAAATGAGAACCAGAGATCGTAGCAAGTCTAATAATAGACTTCTGTCTCTTTTCTAAAGAAACTGAAAACAGGATTTGTGGACATTTGGTCAATGAATGTTTTTGTAGATAATATTTCCTGGCGTAAGGATTGGACTCGCTCATGTACTGACTTTATTGGTCTCTGATGCTCTTACGATGAGCTTCCATCAAACCCGTATCTCCGGCAGGCTCCCCGTCTTTATAGTCCAGACAGTTGACTGTTTCAAAAGTGCCTGAACTGAGACTGTCTGGACCTGCAAACATGCGACTACAAAGGAAGTGCTTAAAAAAAGTACTTGTGTCCTAGAGGCCTGGATGCAACAGTCTCTAGTTTTGAAAAAAAAATATGAAAATAAATAAACAAACTATTTGCACAGTTTTCACTTTTACCCCAAATACCACTTGTGTCTTGTAGCGTTTTTCACAAGTATGTGGAAACGTCTGGTTCATCAGCGCCTCTGATAGAGCTCTGATAAAGGTGTGTGTATATGTGTGTGTGTATATGTGTGTGTGTGTATATATGTGTGTGTGTGT
>QMIH01002145.1:47978-84547 GCA_003987875.1 Clarias batrachus
TGTGTGTGTGTGTGTATATGTGTGTGTGTGTGTATATGTGTGTGTGTGTGTATATGTGTGTGTGTGTGTATATGTGTGTGTGTGTGTATATGTGTGTGTGTGTGTATATGTGTGTGTGTGTGTATATGTGTGTGTGTGTGTATATGTGTGTGTGTGTGTATATGTGTGTGTGTGTGTATATGTGTGTGTGTGTGTATATGTGTGTGTGTGTGTATATGTGTGTGTATATGTGTGTGTGTGTGCGTGAGAGAGACAGAGAAAGTGTGTGTGTGTGTGTGTGTGTATACACACACACCTGTGTGTACTGTGTATGATTTATTTTTTAAAGAAAAAATTGGTCTGTTTCTTTTCATACAATTTAAATGCGAGTTTGTCTAAATAATAATAATAAAAAAACCTGAATCGATTCTAAATCAAAAACTGACTCATTAAATTGATGTACACAAATGTGTTAAGTTGCTAAATCAAATAAATCACAGTTTAACATGTTACTCCCCGTTTTGAACTGACCCACTTTTGCTCTCTGCTCCTTTAGTCGTTTCATAAAGTCTATTAAACACTTTGGATTTGTGAGCTGACGTCACACAGATGATTGTTAATCAAATTTATGTCATAGAAAACTACTGTCCACAATGAAACCCCTCTTTTCTATTTTTTCCGCTGTAGTAAAATGGTATTAACTGTTTTAATGATAATTGTGTCCCATGGTCATATAATCACGCTCCATGCAAGTCTCGAGTGCACGAAGAGTCTCTGGAGTAGAGAGGAGGATCTAGCTCTTATTTCATCTTGAGGCGAACTAGAATTCAGTTTCATTAATCTCGAAGCGTTCACAAAGCACCAAATTTTAGTTTTATTAGCTAAATATGGTATGAAACATCAGTGTAACATCTTTTTATGACGGCGTGAAGCAAAAGTTTCAAAGAAAGTCACAGACGTGTGCAGACAAAACAATTCTGACGGCCGCTCAGTCTGGTGCAAGTGATTGTGGGTTCAGTCTGTAACTTTTTCACTGTAGAACTGCGGGGGGAAAACAAAAACAATGGACACTGTGGAACTAAAAGCTTTAGAAGGAGCTCTGGTGAAACAGTCCAGCACCTCACATTAGTGTAATGCTGTTCAGATAGAGCGCCGGGTAGCAGCCCTGATCTGATGAGCTATTAATGGAAGACGAGTCTGTTAGTGAGACGAGCTGCAGATCTTCAGTTGTGAGATTTCCTAATTGTCCAGACGTGTGAATGATGGAATGGTGAAAGGAGCGGTCGGCCCAGTCTGGGTGTTTTTACAATCCCCAAATTCAGAATTTACCCTCTCTGTCTGTCTCTCTTCCTGTCTCTCTCTTTCTCCCTCGCTCTCTGTCTTGTCTCTTTTGCTTCTCGTTCTGTCTCTTTGTCTTTCTCTCAGTCTATCTGTCTCTACCTCTGTTTTTGTCTGTTTGTTTCTCTGCTTTATCCTCTCTGTCTGTCTTTCTCTTTGTCTGTCTGTACGCAGAGCGCAACTGCATTCACAGACTTTGCACCCTGTATTGAAAGTGCATGTGATTTGCGAATGCTTAGCTTGCAGATAAACCGTGTGGACAGTGCTGCAGAAACCTCATGCTCTGCTCTGGAAAAAATCGCCCGTGTGTGTGTGAGAGAGTGCATGTGCGTGCTTTACTAGGACAGAACTGCGAGTCTGGCTTTTGCACTTGAAAGCGGTTTTGTAATGAGTGTGCTGTAACACGCAGAGAAAAATGTGGGACTTCAGGGTGAAATCTGGGGTCCGTCCATTATTATTATTTTGTTAGGATTGTGGACATGATCATTCTTCTAAACATGTTATCTCTGGGACACGAACAAAGATACGGGGCCGTGGCTCAGGTCTAAAATTCGCTGCAGATTTGAACTTTTTTTAAATAATTTTTTAAAAATGTGTTAAGGGTACCAGACTCGTCACCGCTGTCGCTGCCAGAGAAACCGCATTCCTAAAAAGAGGCAGGTTTCCCGTTACGGTGCCGGGGGGGAGGGGGTGAACCCGAGACGCCCGAGTTGTTTAATGTGGCCCGGGCACCTGATCTTTGCTCTGCTCGGGTTTGACTCGACAGCGTGGATCTGTAAAAGCAGACTCGAGTGTCTCCGGCGTACAACTTTAAACTATTGCTGCAGTTCAGGCGTGCAGTGAGGATGATGGACAGCTGTGTGAGGAAGGGGCGTCTGAGTTACTGCTCTCTGCTCACGCAGATTAGATAAGCGGTGTTTGGGTGGGATTTGTTTACCGAGAACACTGTGGCTCTCGATCATTTGTGCTCTCTCGCATTCTCTGTCTGCCTCTTCTCTATTTCATATTTTCTTTGCTTTTTGTGCGTCTCTCCCCTTTTCTCTCTCTCTGTCTCTCTCTGTTCTCTGTCTCCCTTTCATTTTCGGTCTGCATCTTTTTTTCTTCCTTTCCGTCCCTCTTTATCCTCGGTAGTTCTGTGCACCTCTTCGCTCTCTCTACGATTCAAAGGTGCTTCATTGCCATGAAAAATCTTTACATTTATGTTGTCAAAGCTTAGAAATAAGTCACAAGAAAATAACAGGAGTAAACGGTTAAAAAAAAATATTAATAAACACGGTATAGAAAGGATAATAATAATAAATAAATGTATATAAAATAAGCGTACAGACATTTAAAGTGGAAGTAACTCTTGTGAACATTATTTAAAAGAAAAAAGGAAAGCATAGATAGATAGATTTTAATAATAATGATTGTCTCTCCTCCCCTCTCTCCTTATCCTTTCTCTCTTGTCACTCTCATCGGTGTGTCTCTTTTGCTTGCCGTTTCTTTTTCCTCTTCTTTCTGTCTCCTGTCTGTGTCTCTTTTTCTCTCTCTCTCTCTCTCTCTCTCTCTCTCTCACTGTTTCTTTGTTTTCTTTACAGTTTCTCTCTTGTATTTCGGTGCGTTTCTTCAAGCCTGTCTCTATCCACTCTTTATCTTTCACATTTTCCGTCACTGATTCTGCTCTCTCTCTCTTTGGTCTTGAGTCTTTCTTTGTCTTCTATCTGTCAGACTTTATTTTTCCTGTCTGTCTGTCTCACTCACTCTCTTTTCCGGTCTCTCTTCCCCACTGGATCCGTTTCTCTCTGTCGTTGTGTGTGGGTCTCTCTCTCTCTCTCTCTCTCTCTCTCTCTCTCTCTCTCCACACGTATGTGTTAAAACTCGTACACACCCAGATATATATGTGCCACACACAGATACACACTGTAGCAGGTGCATGTGGATTATTAGCTCTTACAGCGAATTCCCCCGTGCGTGTCTGTGGTATGTATGTGTATGTGCACAGGTGTGTGTGTGTGGTATGTGTCTGTGGTGTGTGTGTGAGTTTGTGAGCACCTGCGAGCGCATAGCGCTCTCTTCTAGGTCTGTACGTTCTCTGCCGAGGGGTAAACCCCAGGACTCTGACACACGCAGCTCGTCTAATCTCTTAAACACCGACACCGCTCTCGTCTCTCTGAGCTCCGTGGAAAACTCGCCGTCAGAGCCTTTCTCAGTATTCTCAGCTTTTCTGGGAGCTTTCTGCCTGTCCAAGGGTACGAGAGGCGAGGACCAAAGACACAGTTTAGTTAAATAAAGCCCTCTGTTCCCTTGGACTTGAACTCTTGATGATACTGTTTTCATACATCATGCACACATTATTATTATACGGACAGACTTCACTTCTTCATTCTGTCGCTCAAGGAAAGGTGTTAACCAATACACCACCGTGTCTATTACCAGTTTGGCCTTTATAGGCGCTTGGTGGGGTTCCTCAGGGTCCTCCGGTTTCCTCCCGCAGTCCAAGGTTGTGCAGGGTAGGCTAACTGGCGTTCCCAAATTGCACATAGATTGTGTACCTTGTCTCTTTCTCCAAGCCCTCCCTGATTGGCCCTAGTATGTATAGTGAGTGAAAAGTGAAATACTGGTCATCCCCGACTTACGAACTTTCAAGCTATGAATTTCAGCCTCACCGGTTTCAATGAATCAGTCCGTGAGCGCGATGTTGGAAAATGTCTGTCCTGTACAGCTGTCCTTTTTGTTGTAAAGCTTCAACGAAAGAGTTCACAGTCCAATACAGTGGAAAACCGCTCCGGGACAAAATAGCGTCCAGGATTCCCCTCGCGATTGAAAGGTGCAGAGACAACACGGTCATATTTGTGCGAGATTCATTTTCTTATTGCACGGTTAAGGTTTTTGGACACATGACGGCAGTGTGGGGAAAGGGGACAGGGATTTAGTCATGTGGATTGTTATGCTTTACATTGTATATTCGTGTCAAAGGCGTTTAAGACTCACATTGTCCGACTTAAGAACAAATCGGACTTACGTTTGTAAGTCGGGGACTACCTTTAGTGAATCCAGTGATTTATTGTGCGAAAAGAAATATTGTGCACAACAGTCGTTTCTGCGTTAGAACCGCGTCGGATGCTGTAACGTTCTCGCAGCCACCTTTTCCAGCAGACTCGTGCACGGTTCCCGAGCACGGAACACTCGCGTCCTCACTGGTCAAAATTGATCCAGAGGCCCTAATGTGAAAACGCCCTAAAATGCACAAGATAAGGCGTCGTCCAAGACCAGGGCTGGGAGCTGCTGTTCTAGATGAGTGGTGTTCTAGATGTTTTGCGTTCTCTGTTCAAATTTTAGAGGGTCACTTTCTACAGACTGAAATAAAACAAAATCTTTCAATCACACGTTTACGGATCCGTGATCAAAGAATGTGTGTGTTGTAATTTTACTGTGCGATTATACTTTCTTTGTTGGGGGAAAAAAACTCAGCTGCTTCTCCTTTCACCAATTCTTTTTCTTTTTTTCTTAGTGAATTATTATCTAAGAGAACCTACTTATGACTTCCTGAAAAAGTGCAGACTAGGCAGACTGATTAGTATCTTTACCGTAAGGTTGAAGCATTTTCACTAGAAATGGGAAAAAAAACGAACAATAAACAAAAGAGGTGGGAGGGAATGAAGCTCGCAAAAGAACCTGTGGCTGAAAGTTTACACCTCTGGATCACTTCCCTTTCGTGTGCAACTTAAAAAAATAAAATAAAATAAAAAATTCTGCATGTGGTGTTCACACCTTTATGGCATCTTGTCAGCTGAGCTGAATTCCTCTACACACCCCAGTACCTTGGACTAAATCCAAAACCTCTGCATGCTAGCGGAGGTAACACTGTACAAGTCACAAGAACACACTGCCACAGGGCGTGAAGTCCTTCTGGTTTTTTTTCCCCTCGCTGTCTTTCTTCCATCTTTAGTGGTAGGGAGGAAATGTTTCACAGAGCGGTAATCTAGTCTAAATTTGCCTCTTTTTCCGGTAGACCTAAGCCGCTAGTGAAAATTAAAAGGGATGGAAAAGATCAATCCACCCAATTGTTCGTGCTTTTTTTAGAGAGAAATAAAATCTTGCTGGCAGTTTGCAGATCTACATAGCCAGAAAGAATTAATTAGATTTTGCTCAAAGTTTTTCTGCCTTAACCGTTTCCAAATCCGCCGATGCGGTACAGCGTCAAATCGAATATAGAAGCCACTCCTAACATTACGTAATCCTTTCTCTCTCTCTCTCGTTTTTTTTTTTTCCTGAGATATCAATAATATTAGAAAAGTGAACTTCCTTGTTTTCTTTTCTTCTTGTCTTGTGTTTAATGTTGGCTCACAAACCAAGTAGTTGCGTTCTGCCAGCAGCTGTGTCGGAGAATATAAATATGTAAGTGTACCCGAGTACAGAGACTGCTGACGAGTGGGGGAGGGGCATCAACCGTGCATGATGTCGTACGTCCGGTGATGTAATGTGTAAATTTATGTTGTAATGTGAAGTCCAGAGGGAAAGTCCTACCCAGGTTCAAAGGGTATGAAAAACCACCAAAGAGGAACTTGTAGAACGGATGTATCATCATAAATGGGGGGGGGGGAGTTGGATGGGGGGGGTATTTAAAGAGAGTCAACAGTTGAGTTTAGTCAGACACTGTGATTAACCATGACACAGATTAACATCACACAGTTTTGGGTGCTTTTGAGATGCTTTTTTTTTCCTTACACACATGATCCAAGTTTACTGTTATAAAGCCCCCGACTCTCCTGTTGAGACTCTTCACAAGGTTTATAGGTTCAGTTCATCGCAGCGGGGTTGAGTTCAGTCACGGCTCTGAGCTCGCATTCTGCCTCAGAGCGTTCTCATGCCGGAACAGGTTTGAGTCCTTTTCAACTTCGTGAAACATGTTATAGGTGTGAATTTTTTTTTTTTTATGAGGCGCCACATACTTTTGTCATGTAGTCTAACCCATATATAAGCTTTACTTCGAAAACAAAAGTTCTCTGTGACTTTGGGAACGGCCTGTGCCAGCCTGCATGCGTGGGTTCTGTGTTAATCTCTAATGATTTAGTTTTTTGCAGTTTCATTTTTACCATCAACACAAATGACTTTGAAGACCGTTTTAGAATAACTGTGAAAGTGAGGTAAATATAGGACGCGTTGCCACGTCTCCACTTCAGCGTGTGATCCGACTCGGGCCTGCGATTCCCAGGACATGCTCAGGGATGGAAGTATTCTTCAGTCGAAGCAGTGAGGGTGCTTTTACTAACGAGTGAGAATAAGGTTAGGACTTAGTTAGTGTAGCGTCAGGTTGGCAATTAATTTAATAGCCATATTGTGATGACCTGTCACAAAGATATAAACATTTATAGCAATTATAAACTCTGTTCAAAAGGCAGATTTTTACAGTAATATTTTTATAGTCACAAACAAGTAAAAATGTTATTGATCGATTTTCTATCTTTATTTATATTTTTATAGCATTTGTAGAAACATAACAAAAAGTAAGAGAGAGAGAGATGAAACTAATCTAATATCAGTGAAGCACAGGGACGGATCCTGTAACGAATAGCAAAGAGCAGATTGGATTTGGAAAGTGATAATAAAATAGATTTAATATATTTATAATAAAAATGATAGTTTTTTTGTGTGTGAAATAGATTGCACTAAAAAAAACAATTTTTTTTTTAAAGCTTAGAATTTTTTATAATTATTTATTTATTTTTAGAAACCTATAACAGCCTGATCCTCTCGGATTCTGTATGGTATCTGGAGAAAGAACGAGTCCCTTTAGTGGCGTCTTTCGTTTCGATGTCGAGTAAATACTTGCACATTAACATCAGAAGAGAGGAAACAAACCTTGTTTATTATCCTTGGGGATTAAACACGGCAATTAATTCAATTCAATTAAACTTTATTCGTGTAGCGCTTTTAATAATGGTAATTTACCACAAAGCAGCTTTACACAATTAAAGGAAAATTATGGAAATTTGTGAGGAAAATGTGTATGAATCAGAATGATCAAATGAGTCCCTGTTGAGCAAGGAAAAACTCCCTGAGATGGCGAGAGGAAGAAACCTAGAGAGGAACCAGACTCAGTGATGAGAGCCATTAGAGTTTTTCTCTTTGGTGACCTCATAGGAGAAGAGCCCCTCCCCTCAAGCTTGTTGTCCGGTCGGCGCTGCTGCTATCTGTAGGGCGTAGGGGTGTGGCTAAGCAGTAGCAGGTTACATATAGACCCAGAAAAAGTTTATTAAGTATTTCGGAGGAGGACTGAAATAAAGGGTGTTCCGGGTATGAAGAAATACATTATCTGTGTTTTTTTTTTTTTCTTTTTTTTCTCCCCCTTCTTTTTTTCTTCTTTTTTTAATCATCTGGAGCATTAGCGGACATGCTTTGGGGAAGCTTTGAGACCTGTGTTTACCTTCTTAAAGAAATCAGCTCTAAAAGGAAATCCAGCTTTAATAATAATAATAATAAAATCCAGCTGGTAATGAGAGATTTTTTTTTGGTGGCTCGGTGTGTTGTGATGTACAGTGTCTGTTAGTTTGACGCAGGTTTGAATTTAAGCGAGTTGATGCACCAGGACAAAAATATTTAAGAAACAAACATCTCAGCTGTTTGACTGCATGTCTGAGAGAGATTTTTTATAAAATGATCTCCGATATCCGTCCTCGTCTCGCGGTGTACGTCTCAATGTCTTCTTGTGAGCGCAGAGAGCAGATATAGAACGGCTTAACCGCCCCGATAGCTAAACCGTCCCTATATCTGATCTGTTTTTTGTTCCATATATAAATACACCTCCTACTGTCAACACACTTCCTGATTTGGACCACAAACATTTAGGTCACGTCTACAACGGTACTAAATTTGACTTTTCGAGATCACATCTGTGCATTTTTATGTACTTTTCTTTCTGACCCCCAGGAAATTCTGCAGACACACCGTGTGTTTTGCTGTATGGTTTAATTTACTGAGCATTGACATTCCGCATCACACACACGCGCGCACACACCGCCACATGCTCATCACCCCGATGATGGCCTTCAACCGCTACATCACCGCGGCAGTCGCTAGGCAGCCGGCTTTCCTCACACCGACACCTCCTTTACCGTTGTCACGGTAGCAGATGTGTTGCCGTCGGTGACGTCAGAAGTTCTCTCCGTGCTGCGAACGTGATGTGCGGGCGTGTGTGCGGAAAGACATCAGGGGGAGCGTTCAGGGTCGTTTAAACACATTTATTGTTCCATGTTGCTCAGATCAAGAGATCAGATAAGGTGACATCATGCACGGTGAATTTCATGTTTACCTGAACAGAATGGTAAAATAAAAAAAAGTAGCATCACGAATCATCATTAATAAAATAACAGGACGATACAATGTTACACGCTCAGATGTTTTGTAATGAATTTGCATATCCATGTACGCGGTTTCCAGCTCAGCAGGTTTGTTCTGTTTTTATATCTGGTTAAACAAGTCTGCATGTATGCGCTCTGTCTGAGTGTGTCTGTGTCCTTTGTGCTCAGTCTGACCTCGTTTATTGGCCTTGTGCATAGCCTTCATAACAAATCACGTAGCCCTGAGCTGTCCAGTCAACAGCCAGTCGTCACAGTAACATCTCCATTAACACTGGACGTGTGTGTTTTCTCTTTCTTTTTTTCCTTAGGGCTCCGGAGATCATCCTGGGGCTGCCCTTTTGTGAAGCTATAGACATGTGGTCACTGGGCTGCGTCATCGCTGAGCTGTTTCTCGGCTGGCCGCTTTACCCTGGAGCTCTGGAGTACGACCAGGTAACTCAGTGAGCTAGTGGTTATGAGTAACTGTTTCTCCAGTCCACCTTCGGGAACATTTATACCCGTTACTTTACGCACACAATAAATAAATAAATCTTTCCTGATAATTAGACTAATGCCCTATTCGACCCGGTATCAGTATTATCCGGGGACGTTGTGTAATTTGTAATAATTCCGGAGCCTGTGAGTGATCTTAATGCCGCGGCAATCGGTCACATCTAAAATTTTTGACGTGAAAAATTCCCAGCACCAATGACCTACCGTTTTATCACAATATTAGTCTCGTGCGAATCAGCATTTATGTGATATTAAGGTTGAATTGTAGTGAAAGTATGGTCGAGAAAAAAGAAAATCAAGAACATGGCTTTATTTTTATATGTAATATTTGTAATATAAATATAGTATGTATTATAGTATAGACATATAGTACTCATGCCGAATGTGCCACACGAGACTCAGATGTTTGTGTGTCTGTGTGTGTGTGTGGGGGGGGGNGGGGGGGGGGGGGTGAGTGAATATTATAAATCACAAAAGGTCCCCAGAGAATAGTAATCCCGTGCGAATAGTACTAGTAGGACACGGAGTGATTTTAGATTTTAGATTCAAGCTGTAACTGTTTAACAGCTCTCTATCTAGACTGTACGAAACCTGGCTCAGCTCCGAGTTATCAGGTTGAGCTGCCCGCAGCAGCGGCAAACGTCCGCTTTACTTCATATATCTGAAGGTTTTGCATGTCACGAGATCTTTCTGCTGCGGCTCCGTGCCCAGTTCCTGTCGTTCAACAACTGTCGTGACAACTGGGTTAATGCTGCAGCTGCAGAAATCACTCACTAAACCACACCTCGTATACGGTAGGGGGGCAAAACAATCGGTGTCGACTTCAATAATGCTTAAGACCGTGTGTTGGAAAACTTTGAAAGTCGTTCCAGAATTGTTAGAAGACGTTTTTGTTTAACAAAGTCATGTTGTAATAGTTGATGTGGTGAGAGGTTGTGTTTTTTTTTTTTTAAGACTTGGGGCGAATTGTTGATTGAAGAAGCCCTACAAAGACTGAAACTAAAAAAAAACTTTCATAGACGTTTTTATTTAAGAAAAAGTCTTTGTCGTCGTTGTCTTCTTCAATTTGCTTTTTTTCCCCCTCTAAAGTCTTTGGTTTCACTCACCAAGTCTTCTTATGTCTTCGTAAATCTTTGTCTTCAACCAACAAGTCTTTGTAAGTCTTCAGCAGTCTCCATGAGCCGGCGTGTTAATTGAACACATCAACGTACTAATACTTAAGAATGTTTGTTTATTTAAAGAAGATGAATTACAAAATGAATAAACCGAAGACAGAGAATTTTTGAGAGAGAAAAATAATGGGAAAAGCTATTTATATCGCAGATGTATCATGGATGAAGACGGGGATTAATTAATCTGTTGGACGTTATCACAGCATTAAACCCGACTCTCAAATGTCAAAACGTGCCATGTTTCGTAATAAACTTAAACAGTCTAACAGTTAACGATTCATTGTGGTGATGAGTGGAACAATACACAGCTGGCTGTGAGGTTATACAGTAATAATACACTTCAGGGGTCGTCTTAATTACTTGTATACAATTCATCCATCCATTTAGGCCAAGTGAGCGATGGTTGGCTCTAATGACTCATGCTTTCCCACCATTGCATGTCTATGAACTCGGGGAGGAAACTAGCATACGAGGAGGAAACCCACTAAGAATGGGAATAATATGCAAAGTCTTAAAGCATTTTCTCAAAACCTGTTTAGATTGGTCTCGTGTGTGTCCGCACGCACGCACAATCAGTACTTGTGAGGAATGGGGAGGGAGATGTTTCCTGATTTCCTTTTTTTTTTTTTTAAGTCTAATTTTTTAATACACCTATTATACCCACCCCTCCCTGATGTGACCTCACATATGAACATGTATCCAGAAGAGTGAAGTGAAACAAAGTGATTTTATGGACTGAAAAAGAAATGCGTTATCTGAGGTGTACTTTAGCTGGAGCATTAACGCGCACTTTAGGGGAGCTCTGAGTAAGTGTTAAAGACGTATATTAAAGGAAGAAATGTTACAGTTTGTGACCTTTAAATGTAACGTGACACAAAAGAAAATCGTCTCGTCAACGTCCTGAAGACTTATCATGCCGAAAGCTCACCAATAGTTACAACGTGCTGAAACCGGAGCACATGGAACGTGAGATGTTAAAAACGCGTTGGTAAATAATCGCTCCATATCACTCTGGCTCAAGGACACACACGGTGTGTGAAGGCTGTTAGCGGGCGAGGCCATTTTATGTGCTAGATAAAAGACTGGGAGAATATTTTTGGCACCATATCTACCCAGAGAAAATATCTAATAACGCTTCTGAATCTGCGTTAATCAGTTTTGTTTTTAAAAAGTGTAATTAAAAAAATAATAATAATAATGATCAAGTTTATGAAGCTGAATGGTGTAGGAGTAGTTAAAGGTACGATCGGGACTCGCTGAAACGGCGTCGGACTTGGTGTAAGAGCAGTGAGGCCACACCCAGTAACGAACACACGCCGTGCACGTTTACTGTCTGCTCTGGTAGAGATTGTGTTGCTATAACAAAAGCGTAAGTTATGACACACAGCTAGGATTGCAGATCAGGCTGTAAGTTAAATGCTGTTTACATCACTATGACACCGCTGGTCACGCTTAGCCCTTAGATGACTACACTGCAAAATTTAGGTTAAGCCTGTTCAGCTGCGTTTCAGGCTTTGTTTCAAAATGCGGAGAATTTAGCTTCTTTCTAGAATAAACAATTGAAAGGATGAAAAATATATTAATAATGACCATAGAATTAATTTAAAATCTATAGAGTGTAGATTAATAATGCTATAAATATGTTTAACTCCCAGAAAGTTTTTTTTTTCTTTCACGTCTACATGAGATAAGACGTATTAAATGCTTGTAAACATTTAACGAAATAAAAACTTGAGTGATATGAAGTTGGATTTTCGTTTTGAAATGTGTGTATGACCCGCAGCATGAGACAAACCAGGAAGTATTACCGAAGTTTAATTTATGAAAACGTATGCAAAGTGCTGTTCTGTGTGAACTCGGCTTAAAAAGCGTTCAATGTCGTCCTTTGCAGAATCTGCTACTGTTCGATCACATGGCATTTTTACATTAAGTAGACCTTATGAGGGGAAAAATGATTAATGAGAAACATCCAGGTTTATGTTTTCCTTCTTTCACCAGTTTTTTTTTTTTTTTTTGTGGGGGATTTACTGTATCATGTTGTGCAAATTGCTTTAACTGAATCAATAATAGGGATGGGAATCACCGATGATCACCTGATACCATAGTGTCACGATACCTTTATGACGATTCAATTTGTATTGCGATTCTGTAAGTATCATGATTTTATCAACATTTTACTTTTCCAGATTTTGTTAAAATCCTGTACAGAATTTGCTCCTACTGCACTGTGTCACACACCTTATATTATCCGTAGGATTATATAAACAAATAAAAAAAAAACGGCAACATTTTAACCACCTCAAATGAGAACAAATGCAAATGAAAAATCTTTTTATTGAATTGATTAAAAACTCAATCTTGGAGTCGGACACGGTAGTGGTTTTGTGGTTAGCACGGTCTTCTCGCACCTCCAGGTTCCGGGTTCGATTCCCGCCACAGGTCTGTGTGCATGCAGTCAGTAAGTTCTCCCCATGTTTGGTAAGTTTCCTCCGGTTTCCTCCCTCAGTCCAAAGACATCCAGGTTTGGCTAATAATCGTTCCCAACATTGCCCGTAGCGTATGAATGAGCGTGTGACTGTGTGTTCAGGGTGTACACCGCTCTTGGGAGAGGCTCCAGGCCCCCGCGACCCTGAATACAGGATAAAGCGGTGTAGACGATGATATGATGATCTTGGAGTCAGTGTGGTGATACATGAATTGCCACACAATAGAAATCAAGATGTGTAACTGAAATGATTTAATAATATAATAAATAGGTTGATAAATGTTTAAATTCAGCTGTAAATGTGATTATATACATATTTATTGTGATTCTTGGAAGTAATATAAGCGGAAAACCCCTTTAAAAATATCTAACAAACGAATGTCAATCAAATTTATATTAAGCTTTTCATAACTGATGTTATTAAACCTAAGCAATGCGACTTAATTTACTTACTTAAGTTTTATGTTCAGTCTGAGGGGTTGTTCGTATTAAATCACTTTTGTTAAGCAAACAATAATGCAAAGCTCAGTTTTTTTTTTCTGCAGCATTAGCGACTTTCCCATCTGTTGTTGCATGATTAAGTGTTAACATTAACTCTTGGCTTTAAATCATAATAATCTTATTCAATTGTATATATAAGTTTTTGTAACCTGGAGAAGGTCTTAGTGTTTTCTTTTTCCTAACTTTAAAGATACAGAAGAGTTTAAGGAATATACAAGATGAAAACACATTTTCTGTGTTAAACATTAAACAATAAAACAAATGGAGTCAAATGCAGCAGTGTTGTTCCTTAATGATTTGGCTTTGATTATTGTGGCCGTAACTCCGAAACTAGAGGTTCGCATTCAGGGGGGCGGAAAGTGGTTAAGCAGTGGGCGGTTTTTACTTTCATGCACCCAGGATGGTGTGGTCAGATATGAAGTTTGCAGAACACTGAAAGGCCACGTAACATTCAACACAGGAGCGTGTGACGTGCGTTTTCCGCTCTTGTTTCATTCATTTTCAGTAAATGCTTTACACAGGTCAAGGTCACTGTAGTTCATATCTTGCGAAATCTAACCAGCAAAGTTTTATGAAGAACCTCAGAAATGCTTACTAGGAGCAGAGCGATACACACTTTAAATATGAAGCAGTTTTGACACAGCTGTGTCTCTGCGTCATCAATAAAGAAAATGAAGAATTAAATCAATTTAAGCATGTACTAGTATGGCTTTAAGAGTTTTTTTTATTTTTTTTAAACACAACCTATTTAGCCTCTTTTGGGTGCAAATGAAGATGGCATTGTGGGATTAATTAATTTAGTTGGAGTGTTTATCACCTCACAGAATACAAGTACTGTTTCATAACGAATGGATTTATTTAATATGGAGCCTGGTGTCTCGTCGACTGTCAATCATAGACAGACTGGACAATTGATTAAAACCTGTAAGAATTGCCCAAAAATCCAAAGTATTAAAACCTTGTAATGTGTGTTAATTATTTCATTGTCATCTATTACTTTGAGACTACACACAAACTCAGATGATGGAAACGGAGTGATACAAGAGAATTTTGCAAATGGTTGACCAAGGGGTTGCGTTCCTAGAGCACCTTATTATAATCATTTAATTTTTAACAAAACTCTAAATGTAATGGGAAACCCATATACTGTACAGTACTGAAGTGTCTTCTGCAGTATAAAATACCCATGTTACCCCTCTATATGTACTGTAATTCGTGTAAGCGCGTTTTCTTTGGTAGCAGTACTGTAGGGTAATAATTCACCACCACAAGCCGCTTTTTTCGCCTACAGTCACTTTGTGTTCTCTCTACAGTACTAAAATATATACCGTATTATATTTTATATGGAAATGTAGGTGAATTTACATTCATATTTGGTACAAAATAAGTAAATTATATTGTTCTTAAACATTAAATACAGTGGAACCTCAGATTGCGAGTAACGTGGTTTACGAGTGTTCCGCAAACCGAGCAAAGATTTTTAATACATTTTTAATCGGAAATCGAGCAAGTAATAGTTTACGGGCGCCAAGTATCATGTATCACGCATGCGACTCTTATTTTGACACCGAGCGTCACTCTCACCTTTTTTTTTTAACCACTTTTTTTTAAAGGTAAAGTGCAGATTAATTTGTTTTATTTTCATTTTATAGATTGTATTAATTATTTTTATGTTTTTATTTTTTGGGGCTGTGGAACGAATAATTTGAGTTTTCATTATTTCTTATGGGAAATGATGATTTGGTTTACGAGTTTTTGGGAACACAAGCCCACTTCCTGAACGAATTATGCTCGTAATCCAAGGTTCCACTGTATAGCCATAAAAAATTGCAGAGGATATTTGCGGTTTCCGCAAAAGGTTATTACTTGGGTTCTAAGGAAAAAATCCTCGAACGACGAGTCCACCAACTCTGTCCCTTCAAAAACAATCAACTTGTCAGTTTTAGACCATTTAACAGTTACAAGTTTATGTGAGACCAAAACTGACTCATTGATTCTATGAATCAACGTCTCTAAAAATCTTATAACGATGGCCTTGTAACTGCACTAGTTAAAGCCCCAGAGGACCTGATGCATCATGTCCCGGAAACTGCGCTGCAAAAAAAAAAGAGATATAAAATACACATTATGAACTCATCACGGCGCCACGTGGAAATATCGGGCCTATCGCGAATCTAGAATTCCACGTCGTCTGAGCGTAAAAACGTTGTGGAAACAGATGTGTTCGAGGAAACTTCAATCCCGTAAGTTTACGTAGAAGAATTCCTGGAGCATTGGTCAGATCCGCTGGTGGGTGTGTGGGTGCATGTGTGTGTGTGTTAGGAGAGACTCGTGCTCTGTGCTGACTGTAAACTTCAGACCGTGCCAGCGCCGGGTCCGATTCCATTCCACACAGCGCAATGTATTTATAACCCAAAGCCGCAGTCGTTGTCTCCCCCTCCGTCCTGACCCAAGTCCCCCCCCCCCCCNNCCCAAACACCATGCCGTGCACACTCGCACACGTACACACGCTTTTTCCAGCCTGCACAGTCAGCAGGTTCTCACTCGAGTGCTTTTTCTGTATTTGCTTTTGTGGCAACTCGATCGCGTCTCTATAACTCGCTCCTGACGCCACAAACAGTAACGGCGCTTGTTCACCAACACCGCATTAAAGCTCAAGAGCTTGTAAAACGAGACGGGATAGAAAAAGACGCGGGGGTTTGGAGTTCTGGGGCAAGGACAGTCTGAGTCTCAGAGTTTTAGAGTCTCTCCCTCTCTCTATTATACTCGTATGTTTTTCCCTGTATGTCTTCATCACGGTTTCTCTATCTCACACACTTTCGTACATCACATCTCATTCTGTTTCTACATCTGTCCCCATCTCCCCCCCCCGTCTCAGTGGCATGTGCAAGTACATGAGTAGCAGCAGTCTCACCTCGAACACGTTTCTACCAGAAGAGACACAGCTCTCGCGTAATATTTAAGACACACCGGTTTTGTCATGCTGATGGTGTTTTTTTTTTCCCCCCTTCCCCTTTTCTGTATTGTGGTGAGCCAGGAATACACAGATAGGCCGTGCTTTTGTAATCTTTTTTTTTTTTTTTTTGTGACCAGTGAAATCGTTGGCTGTGTTAAAACATGCCCTGTGCCAGGGTGTGGATTGAAGAACGGGAACATGTTTAAAAAAAAATTTTTTTTTTTCATGCCTCACTTATCACTTCCTGGTTTGAAAGAGCCGTCGGTTTTGGCATGCGCAAACAAGCACTGTGGAACCATTAATCAGGCCGAGGATGCACATTACGCTGTATGTCGCCAGTGCTAAACCCTAATACTTAGAATTAAAGCACATGCTCCAAATGTCCCCACTGCACATTTATTTTTTTTCCCCCTCCCTGCTCTAATGCATCAGAGAACAAGGGAAACGATGTCAAAAGCGGACATCTTGACTTGGCAACTTAATAAAGGTCTTAAATGTGAGTTTCTGCGCCGAGGGCTGAGGCTTGCTGGAAACGCTGTGCTTTGAAAGGAAACGAGTGCAAACCCTGAGCACAAACAATGCACAAAAACAATACATGAGGCTTTTTCGGTCTCGTAAAATAGGCATTTTTTTTATGGCGATGGATGTGTGTAAGATCAGATTTTTTCCCTCATTTTCACCCCTTGCTTGTGGGTTTTTATTTTGGTTCCAGTTCCAAACATGGTGCTTTAAGTGATGTCTGAGGAATTGTTTCTTCCAGGCCAAGAGGAACCACATCAACATTGGGGAGTTTTTTCTTTTTTATGAATAGAGGAAATGAGCAATCACTTAAAAAAAAAAAAAGTTGTGGTGTGTAATTTTAGTCATCATTTTCCTCTTTGCTGGGACGAAGCTTGACCCGTTTGGAGTTTTTCTTTTTTTTTTTTTTTCCCTCCTCCCCCTCAGCACTTACATGGCATTTGACTTTTCATGACTTCCTGAAGTTGATGTTTTATGACTGTAAGCGTTCACTCTCTGGTCTCTGTTAGTAGAACATTTTATTCTAGTGAATTAGATCATAAATCTGGATTACTAATCAGAAGGTCTGGGATTTGAGCCCCAGTACTGAGCTGTTGAGCGAGGCCCTTAACCCTGTCTGCTCCAGGGGGCGTTATATCCTGGCTGACCCTGCGATCTGACCCCAGCTTCTTAAGTGGTTTATGTGAAACAATCATTTTACTGTGCTGTAAAGTTCTTGTAACAGGCAGTTGAGTCTTAATCTTATTCATACAGTATAGGTAATAAAAACTGGACGTGGTTACAGGTCTGTAGTCGTATTTTTCATAGTACAGGGTGTAAGACGTTTTAGGGAGCTAGTGTATCATTCAAACTCGTGTACAGTGCATAACTGACCAAAAAAATAATATTGATGATACTAAAACTTGGAATATCTACTAATAGTAATACTCAGCTGGTATACATTTACACCCATCAGCCACAACATTACAACGCAACCCCTAGTGCGTCTGACTCCATGGGGCGGATGGGACCTCAGTATTTTGTACACCACTTTTGGTAGTTGACGTTTCCACAAGATCCTCAGCAGTTAACGTGTGCATTTTTATTATTATTCTCCCTAATCCTCCCCCGAGTTCTTCTTTCTTCATAAAAAGTCAGCTGTTTTTGTTTTTCCCTGATCTTGGTTAAATCTTGGACTTCCCTGCACACGCTGCCAGTCTCTCTTTTAACCCTTAGGGGTCTGAGGCCTTTCTGACGACCTGCAGTGATTCAGCACTCTTCTTAAATTTCAAATATTTACCAATATAGTACCTAATAGATTTTCCCTTATTTAGGCAGAGCACAAACTAAGTTTTCATAATGTGTCTGATTCACAAAAACATTTACAAAGAAAAAATAAATTGATTTGGCATCGTCGACGATGCCGTCGACCCCTAAGGGTTAACAGCTGATGAGTGACCTGCTTCACCATATCGTTGTGATCCTGGGTTGCGTTTAAGTGATGCTTATGTAATCTTTTGTGTGATGAAATCACTGGTCGAGTTAAGACATGCCTTTTAACCGTGACACCAGGGTGTGGAGTTCGGAATGAGAACACGTACTGTACCATGATGTGAACATTTGCTAAACCGTATTTGTTTTACTTACTAACTAGAGATCACTTCCTGTTGCAGATTTTGCACTTACACAAATTTGGTGCAGTACACCGGCACAGGGACCGCAACGCGGGAACCACGTACCGCTTTGTAACATTTTTAACAGTAACTGCAATGTGTAAAGTCGTGTAATGGTTAAACACACAAGCCATCATAAAAATATCTAATCACTAAATAAAAATCTTTGACCCAATAGGATATCTTTTCTTTCTTTCTTTCTTTTTCTTAAATTATTTATTTACCTTAATGCTGGGTATAGTTCACAAGCTCTCAACAAAGGGTTAAATCATTACTCTTTGCAATAAAGACCGTCATGTGTCCAGCCTGCTTTATTTATTTGTATCCTTATGTTGTAACATTCAGTGATAAATGTGAAACTTGTGATGCATTAAACCTGCTTTTTTTCCCCCACAGATTCGCTACATTTCTCAAACTCAAGGACTGCCCAGCGAGCACCTGTTAAACGTGGGGACAAAAACGTCCCGCTTCTTCTGCAAGGAGGCTGAATCACCGTACGCAGCCTGGAGGCTGAAGGTAAGCTGATGTTCGCTTCTCTGACTAAGTGGTTTCTGCAGAAGAGAAGAACATACAACGGATTATTTTATAGAAACTGACAGGGGAAAACATTTTCATGTTACTTGAGAAGAGCGAAGTTGGATTGTCAGGGGAAAGTAAGGTTTATTTTTTATTTATTTATATATATTTTTTTAACATAGTTGCCATTATTTACAAATTATTCTACAGTATTTACTATGTGGTTAACATGCTTTTGGGCTCGGAAAATATTTCATTCTTCGTCGGTGCTCACTTAGCTCAAGGAGTCCAGACTACTTATTTAATATTTTCCTAATAAACTAGTCAACTAAGTAACGCCAACACTTTAAAAAATCTACACTACCAGTTCAAAGTTTGGACGTACCTTCTTTGCTGTATTTATTTTATTTATTTTTATTTTTTCTTCCAAAGTATACAATAATCCCCAATAAAACAGTTGATATTGAGATGTTTCAGCTACTTTTATGCTCTGTAAACCTTCATAACAGCACTAATCTGAGGCTCTGTTTGTTAATTAATGATTTCTGAGCCTGGTAAAATTAAATGAACTTCTCCTCTGCAGCAGAGGTAAGTTTTGGTCTTGCTTTCCTGGAGGGGTCTTCTTGAGAGCCAGTTTCATCATGGCGCTTGATGGGTTTTGCCAATGCACTTGACAATACTGTTGTTCTGTTGTTGTTATTTAATTCCGTAATGTCATACGGGTTATTTAATAGTTTTGGAAAGAAAAAAAAAAATCCAGTGTTCTAGGATGTAGAAAATAAATCGAAAATAAATCATGTCCAAACTTTTTTTTTTTTTTGGATTTTTCCCCGATTTTCTCCCTAATTTTAGTCGTGTCCAATTCCTCCCCGTCACTAGGGGGCTCCCACATTAAGGCTACTACTACCACTCAGCCGGGAGGGCCGAAGACTATCACGTGTTTCCTCCGAACCACGTGACGCCAGCTGACCGCATCTTTTCGAACTGCTCGCTCGCGCACCGTTGGGTGCGGCGTAACACACTCGGAGGACAGCGCTATCCGCTCCCTCCGTTGCGCGAGCTCACAGACGCCCCTGAATGGCTGTAGAGCCGTGATTAATGCGGGAGCACTAAGTACCTCTCATCCCTCCCCTCTGAGAGAGCTCGGCCAATCAGCTCTCTCTAGACCTCCGGCTGCGAGAGATGTCCAAACTTTTGACTGGTACTGTGTATCATAGCGAGTGAAAATATCTTGAATATTGTTAAAGTAATATAGGTAAGGACAAGGTACCTCATTAGTGAGACCAATCAGGAGAAGAAGAAAAAAAAAGATTGGCCTGTGGAATAGTTGTGAGAGACCAGGTTATCTCATTTATGTAGTTTTTTTTTTCCTTGATGGCATGGTGGAACTAAGGATTAAGAAATAGTGTTTCTTGAAGCATGAGAAATCATTTTCATGCATGAACCAGCCACCACATTGGCCCCGTAATCAAAGCTAAAGGTGGTCAAACAAGATCTTGGTGCGTGACCTTTGGGACCACTCTGTATCTTTCTTGCTTTTTTTTTTTTTTTCCCCTGGTGATTAATTTCATTTATGCATCATTCATCCATCCATGTCTATGCTTGGCTCTAGCTCAAGTGTGTTGTTTTCTTTTGCGATACTACTTCATTTCTCATCCTGTATCGGTTTTTACAGACACCAGAGGAGCACGAGACGGAGACTGGAATGAAATCGAAGGAGGCCAGGAAGTACATCTTCAGCTGTCTGGATGACATTGGACATGTAAGATATTTATAGGTCACTAGTCATGGATCTGAAAATGTGTACAGGCTTAAATATCTGCACTGAAGCAGAGGTGTTACATGCTGACTTGATATGTTTATGTGAAACACACAGGATGATGTATTTTGTGTTTCTGTTTTTGACTCTCAGGTAAACTTGGTGTTGAACATGGAGGGATGTGATCAGCTTGCAGAGAAAGCAGACAGACGAGAGTTCGTAGATCTGCTCAAGATGATGCTGCTGATCGACGCCGACAAGCGCATCACTCCTTCAGACGTCCTTAACCACCCTTTTGTTACTATGCAGCACTTACTGGACTTTCCACACAGCAGCCAGTAAGCTCACACTAAAATCATTCAGAATGCAAAGGCTGCAAAGCCACACAGAACACAAGGGGGGGAGACTTTTTTACGTTGTGGTAAAACATAAAGATTTTTGTTTAAAAATTAAACAGATGGCATAATACATTTTTAAAAACTTGCTTATGAGTGTGCTACGATGCCGTGAGCACATCTGGTAATAAATACAGGCAGTGATTTAAATGTCAGAAACCGTACAAGCTAATATTAATCCTTATACATTTATCTTTCTTTCTTAAGGAAAGAAACTGATCATCATAAGCTTAGTATTTTAGGTTTTGCTAGAGTTTACTTTTTTTCTTAATCTGTCAAATGTGGAACAGCAGCAAATTAAAAAGACCAGAACAAAACGGTAATGATGATTTTTTATTTTTATTTTTTAATAAAGAAAACAAAAAAGGAAGAAATGCTAAGTTCAGATGTTTAAACATTTAAAAGTTTAAAAAGTTTAAACTGTTTTTTTTTTTAAGATTTCAGATTGGTCATCTTAAACATTGACAAACATTGACGGCTTCAACATCTGTACCATATTTAAGAGTGAATTATATTTGTAATTAATTCTGTAACTGATTTATTTTTTTCATATATAGTTTTGAGAATTCCTTGAGCATTTTATATTTAGCATGTCTCACTAATGAATGATGGGTTTGTCTAGAACAGAACTTATCTGGAATCTGTTTCATATCATTACGAACCTGCGGTTATCTAAACTCTGTCATGAAGTCTGAACAAGTCCTCGATTTGTTCAATCGCCTGCATCTGTTAGCTTGTGGATGTGGGAAATGGAATTTGGTTACAGAGTTTACAGAGGCATGTGTGTCTTCACACGATGATGCAAGAGTTCACACGAACAGAGACTTTAACCCAGTTTCACATTCAGTCTGAAATGAGAACTTTGTCCATTTTGTTCCCCCTCCACAGCGTGCAGTCGTGTTTCCACACCATGGACGTGTGCCACCCGAGGACCAGCACATACGACGTGGTGAACCGCAACAAAGCCCCGCCCCCTCTCATGAAACCCGTCACACTACCCAGCGGCCCCAACATTGCAGTCTTCAACAAAATACCTTCCATTCACTCACAGGTATGTTACAGTATGTGGAGCAGAGTGAAATTTTATACAGAAAGATTATACAGAAATGTTATCTCAAACATGATGAGAGCCCAAGGGTGGCTGTCGTATTCTATAGATGAATCAATAAAGTAATTAAAATGTCCAACCAACAGATTGTTGCAGTCTTAACTTTGTCTAACCTGGAATGAAAGAGACATGAATGAAAGTTTCATCAAAAATCATCTTTTTTAAAAAAAATTTATTTTATCTTCAGCTTCTTCACAATTTATTTAAAAGTGATTTGTACTTTCTTGAAGGTTTTGTGTAATGCTGAAATTGGCAAAAGTATTTGAACGTTTACACAGTCACTTTTTTTCTTCTTCTCCTTGAAATAACTTTTCTTTAAAAGGATGATTTCTACAGTATTAGTCATGAATGCTTGGCAATAGAAATCTTTTACTCAAATTCTGCCCTTAGATTTTCATTGTAAACATTTTCTTTTTATTCCTCGAAATCTTCTATACTCGAGCATTTCCATTCAAATAAATACAAAAATGCTCTTTCTAATAATAATCATAATAATAATAAAATCAAAACATGTATAAAGTATGATTGAAATAGTTTTTTTTTTCACTCTTTGATTAATGGATTACATTTTCAGTCACCGAGTCCCATCAGCTACCGACCTGTGCTTTTGATTTCACTGTACAGTACATTGTTTCTGTGTGTATAGATCCTCGACAATGATACCTTGTGAACTGCTCTTCTGCCACCTAAGCATTTTACAAGTCACTGTTTGTGTTCCTGGGAAGTGCACTATAATATGACCTTTGTCTCTGTTTGTTTCTTTGTCTCGTCATTTAAGGCTCTGGCTCCACCTGCACCACCTGTGGTACATCCTGGCATTCCCCTACAGACAGGAAGCGCACAGTTTGGCTGCACTGACTCTTTTCAGCAAACGCTCATCCTTTGCCCACCAGCAATTCAAGGTAGTGAAAAGTGAAATAAATCTACACTTCACTGGAGATATAAATGTGTGTGCATTATTGTACTTGTATAAAACTTTTTTTTTTTTTTTTCCCCAGGAATCGGGTCCAACCCAAACCAGCCGTCTGGATATTCGGTGCGGATGGATAATACACTGCCACTGGTGACTCAAGCACCAGCCATCCAGCCTTTACCTCTTAGACCAGGAGTCATAGCACAGGTCAGAGTCTGGAGACCTGAACTGAAGCGGTTCCACAGAACTGAGGTTCAGGACAAGAAAGATGATCTTTTTAGTGTTTGTTCTGCATATTCATAAGTTTCGGTTTCTAGCAGTGTTTCCGCTCTCTTATTATATGATGTTTTTCTTGGTTGGTTTTGCAGCAGCCGTGGTCCAACAGGACTCCGCAGATTCTGGTACCAGCATGGCAGCAGGTGCCTCCTCCACCCACCACGCTGCCCTCAGACACCGTGTCCTGCCCTCAGAGGAGAGGGGACTGGGGGTAAGACAACTCCAAACGTATCCCATATAAAAAATAAACTGTCTCTCAATGACAGTTTATTGTGTTCATGATTTCACTTTCATAATATACACACAGTGTGATGAGAACTCCTAGGATTGGGATTAAACAGGAATGCGGCCATGAGAAAACTACTTGTTAGTGAGGCTAATCCACAAAAAAAGGCTTTGGTTTGTTAGGAAGAATAAAGATTAGACTTCAGAGCAATTGAAATGTCAGATTGAGTTTGTTTGAAAGCAACAGACATGGCAGGGTCAAGAAAAGATGCGCATGAAGCGATGCGTCATGCATAGCGTGAACAGGACAAGTGTTATGATCCAATTGCGTCAGTTAGGCTCAGCTACGTCATGTGGTAATAAAATGAAGTCATCTGACGACCTGAATGTACTTAATGACCAGGTTATCACATGTAAGGAGTTTTTCCTTCCTCGATGTCACGGCCATATTAAGAGAGAAAGTGCTTCTTGAAATCATGTTTAGACATGAACTAGTCATCACATTGGTCAGTGTAATCAAGGTTAAAGGTGTTTATTCTTGCCTAGGCAGTGTATAATGTTTATAATGGCTATTTAAATTATTGCTATAGTTTATTACTTTCCATAGCAAGTACAGTAGTAGTTTACTGTTGAACAGTGGCTACATTCTTTCTTTAAGCAGTTGATTGACCCCTATTGGTAATTCTTCTAGCTTTACTAATTTATTTTGATTAAATTGCACTTTTCATACCAGCGCTGACTTGCTTATATTCATATATATCGTACAAGTGATGCACCGAAATGAAGAAAATTCTGGGACGAAAGTGAAAATTTAGGATTCACTAGGACAAAAAAAAAAAGGGAAAATAAAATCGATTTTTAAATTTTTTTTTAAACACGCTTACTCTACATTTGTATTGTAATTTATATATATAAGAATATATACACAGTGTGTATATGTACTATATTGGCAAACGTATTCGCTCGCCTGCCTTCACATGCATATGAAATCGAGTAACTTCCAATTTTTTATCCAAAGGGTTTAATATGATGTTGGCCCCGCCCCCTTTGCATCTATAATAGCTTCACCTATTCTGGGAAGGCTTTCCACACGCAGGCCATTCAAGTTCCACACCACAAACTTGCTCACCCATGTCTTTATGGACTTTGCTTTGTGCACTGGGGCGCAGTCATGTTGGAACAGGAAGGGGCCGTCCCCAAACCATTCCCAACAAAAGCACCAGTCCTGACCTCAACCCGATACAACACTTTTGGGGATGAATTAGGTCGGAGAATTCGAGCCATGTGAAGGCAGGGGAGCGAATACTTTTGATTTTATACATACATACAGACCTTACTTCATACTACAACCTTGAGCATAAAATCACTGCTCCCATTTTGTAAGTCTCATTACATGCAGGCCTTTTTTTAGTCCTTCTGACTGTCCACACAATTAATGTGAGTAATGTAGCAGATGATTCTCACTTCTAGGGTAGGATGGCAAGCAACATCTAACAAGCTGTCTCTTAATGGGGCAGAACAGCACATGCACAGACGTCCTAGACTATTTCAGGATCTGCGAGTGGTTGTTGTTGCCCTTGTTGTTGCATTTGCCTGTTTTTCTTGTACCAAAGGCTGTTACTCCCATGATCTATGCTGGATTAATGCTAACCTGTAACATTTTACAGCATTTTTTTGTTGTTGTTAATATCCAGCGTTAATATTTTCTGCACCTTTGTAGGAAAGTCCGTTCACACACCAGCCATTATGGTTCCATGATGCCGCAGCCGCTCGTGCCCAGTCAGATGGCCGTATCTGCGCATCAGCCTATGAACATAGGCATTGCTCACGTGGTGTGGCCTCAGACCACAGCCAACAAGGGTGGCAAGCCCGTTCAGAACAGGTAAACATTTATGGTTATCGTGTGTAACTGCGGAAATGTCCCAAGCTACAAGCTGAACTTTTAATCTGATCCTATTGTTGCATGGTTTGCAGGAGCATGAACATACCGCACTATACAGAAACACATACGTCAGTGTGCCTCTCACCAAAGACTCAAAGGCAGGATGTCCTGCGAAACCCAGAGGTGGGGCTTAGGGACAGGGAGCTGGAGTCACAGCCCAAGAAGGAGCCAAAACATATAGAAGAGACGGAGGAAGAGAGCTGCTGTAAGACGAAAGAGCAGGGCTCCGACAAGCAGCTGGCAACAGCCAATCAGAAACGAGAGGCTATCGTTATTGGGGAGTCGCCGAGCCCGGCAGTCAGCATCATCAGCATTAGTAGTGATACAGATGAGGACGAAAGGGACACCGAAGAGCAGAGGTGTTCCTCTAACACGTGAGGATTTGTGTTTATTTTTACAATTATTTATCTTTTTGCTGTTTAATACAGCTGGAGTTCATATACTGTATGATTTAGCTTATGACCATCTGTTTGGTTGTTAAAATGATGTAACGCGTCCTCCCGAACATTTTAGTTTTGTAGTCAGACCTTGGTGCTCCGATTCATGTTTGATTCTCCGTGTTTCAGATGTAAGGGCAGTCCGGATTGTGAGGCGTGTAAAGGGTCTTTAAATATGGAGCGTGTGTGTTCACTCAGCAGTCCAGACAGCAGCCTGAGCACGAGCTCCTCAGCTTCGGCTCAGTCCAGTCCCTCTCCCTGCAAGAGACCCAACAGGTAACACAAATGCACACACACTCGCTGGTTTCTAAAAAATAAAAGCGCCTTAGTGGACTGTTAGGATGGAATCTTTCATCTTATTTACTAGACCGCATCCTGTGTGTTTGAAATTCTGATCGTGGCAGTGATGGTAAATTTAATTTACACACACACACACACACACACACACACACACACACACACACACACACACACACACACCCAGTTAAATTTCTAGTGAAGCATGTTTCCTGTTACACCGCAGCAATCTGTCAACAATTGTTTATTATTATTATTATTATTTTTTTTTTCTTGACAAACATGCTGTTTTTTTTTCTTTTTCTTTTCACTTAGTAATTGTCAGATTGAATGTTGAGGAATGTCTCACAGCTATTAAAGTCTCATTGCCCTGATTTCCTTGATTTATATCTATTGTAAGGTTAATAATAATGTTATTTTACTGAGGTCAGAATTAATCACTAAAATAACAGCACAAAATCACAGCCCTGTATCGAAAGTGACTTTGGTCTCTGGTTGCCAGGTCATTGATACTACAGGAAAAGAAACTTGAAAATCATCCCTGTGTTTGTAGGATTGCTTTGTTCCTGTCAAACCCCTTTATATTTCAAACATGCTAGAAAGGAAATATATATATATATATATAATAATAATAATAATATAAAACTATAAAATAAACACTCTTACTGATTACAAAAAACAGTCGTAATGACTACAAAAACAATCTTAGAATTAAACTTGTGTATATATGGTATATTCAGGTCTAATCAGGTACTTATAGCGCAAGGATTGCTATCGATAGTTTAAAAAAATCGAGTGCCTAAATGAATAATCCTGTATATTTTTTGATTTATTATTTATTGATTACGACACCCTTAAAAGTGTTGAATCTGCTGCTTTTATTTTAAAAGGTTTTGTAATAACCTAGAAAACCGCCCACTAGAGGGTGCTCCTGATCGAATATCCAAAAATCCGTCCTCATCCGTAACCGTGTCTTTGTCTGTGCGTCACCAGCATGTCCGAGGACGATGGCCACGAGAGCGGCTGTGACACGGTGGACGGCTCCCCGGCGTCCGACACGCACACCAGCCCGTTCGCCGAGAGACGATTTCTGAACACCAACCAGAAGCAAGAAGCCGAAATACAGCGGAGCAACACGCGTACAGAGGCGCAGATCAAACCGGCTGTCAGGACGGTGGTGGTGCCACCGCTCAGAGTGCTCAACAACAATAACAACCACCAGCACCATGGCAACACAGGTAACACACACAAACACACAGATAGAGACCAAACTTTGGTATATTTATGCTCGATATATGCGACCGAGCATGTTCAAGGCTTTATCTTGTTGTATCTTTAAATTGCAACTAGCAAAGAGTTTGATGTGTTAGGTCAACTATAATATTTAAATATATATAAAGTTTAAGGTGACTGGATGGAACGCTATGCGTAATTCATTTCTGTATGCTTAACAACTAATTAATAACAATCTTTGTGAGATGAGCAAGAAACCTCACACACTCCGGGTTCAGAGTGTTCATGAGAGTGTGTACATGGTCACAGCCCGTACTGTATGTCTACTTTTCAGGTCATAGTGGAGAAGAAAGAGTTTACCACAGAGGCTGTCGCAGGTGATTATGTGTATGCCGTGCACTGTGACCTCCCAGCGTTGAGTGGAAAAGCCTTTGGATTTGATTATTTCTGACTTCTTCTCCTGTCTTCGCCTCATTTTCCATTCCACGTTCAGCTCTGTTTGTGTGCCGATTTTTTGTGTGATTGCATGCAGTTAGGACGTAAGAAACAAAGGCTGGCGGCATATAGGTCTGGTTTGTAGAATGTAATTTTAAAAGTGACCCAGAACTTGGCTTGACATTCATTAGAGGTCTTAATTGCATTTAATGGCAAATGAATTTGTCAAGCCAGTGTTTGTTTCCTGTTTTTTTCTTCAGTCCATGGTTGATAGTTTGGTAAGGGTGGACAAATTGCGTACCTACTACGTCACATTATGTTTATCTAGGTTATCTGTTTTTCCATTTACCGTTGCCAGGCAGACAAGTTGACTGTTCGTACAGCATTTATTCACTGTATGAAAAAAAAAAACTCCCATTGATATTTCCACCATTATATGATGCTCTTTCTCAAAGAAAAAACACGCCCTGATTGATTGACGGACCGTGGCAAAGACGTGGTTTGATTGATTCTTAGGAGCCGTTTTTTTTCCTAAACACACTGATTAGCGTCAACAGATGCAGGACAATCTTTCCATAATTAGGAACGCAAAAGGATGTGGAAACTGTGATTAAACTGAGCGAAGTACAGCACAGCACGGAAACGGTTATGTAACTCTAACGCTAGGCTGACACACACGACTTCAGAGAATGAAGACACTAGCTCAGGTAACATTATAACCTGTTACAAGACGTGGTAGCTGAAATGTTAGCCCGAGACTTCCTGTCTGAACATGATGCTTTGTCCGCAGAGACGTTATCAGAAGAGGATAAAGATAGATGTGTGAAAGTCGACCCACCCAGGGTTTTTTTTCCGTAGTTTGCATTCAATTTCATACTTTGAATCAAAATTATGTTAATGACATTAATAAAATGGGAAAGTGAGCACATCGGGGCTTTGTTCGCCCTTTTTAATGGCCGAAGAGTTTCTTCAGTCTACTTTACAAGAGAACATTCTGAAAAGTCACATCTGTGAATGCAAACAAAACAGATATTTCCAAATGTATACGGCATTCAGGGCATGAGCTCGATACTGCAATTAGATCAGAATTCACTGCACATTGACCGGCTCGTCTCTCTCTCTCTCTCTCTCTCTCTCTCTCTCTCTCTCTCTCTTTCTCTCTCTCTCTCTCTCTCTCTCTCACAGCCGCAGACTTTTCAGTACAAACGTGTGAATCAAAACAAAAACTGCTGCAAAAACAATACAAGCTTTCCATCTGGTCTTTTCCAGCTGATGAGCCACAGCCGAGCTCGGCGAGCGATGAATACTTCCTGTCACAGTGACGGATCGTCTGACAAGCACATGGCATTTCTCATGTGGTCCGTGATCTGTATGAATCATGAGCCTTAGATTCTGTTTAGGAATATGAATGTTTAATCAGATAGCCGGTCATTTAACTTGAATGTTGGTAACGAAGGGCAAAATATCAGAAGGGAGTAAAATTTACTCCGCTTTCAAGAGGAATAATATCAGCCTTGTGTATGTGCAAAAGTGGTTTGTTGACTGTTTTTATACAATTGTTAGGTTTAAGTTATTGTAATGAATTTCCTCAGTCATGCCATTCCCCCCGTTTATGGTTTTCCTTTCTTTCTTGCTTGCTTTCTCTCTTTCTCACTCTCAGTGTTCGAGTCATCGTGCCAGTTGCGAGGACGTTGCGCTCCCGGCCGGTTGAGTTTGCACACCGCACCCAGTTTGCCCCGCCAGCACAAGATCACCTCCGCATTCCAGCAGCAGCAGCCCCTGGGCTTTGGCCAGGTCACTTCCTCTGCCTTTCCTCACATACACGCACACTCATTCTTTCTGAATATACAGTATAGCGAGAGCTCGATTTAGAGGTGGGATGTGTTTAGAAATGTCCGGGTCTCCCATGTCAAAAGAGGAGTGTTTATTATATATTAGGGATGCTCCGATTGATCGGTCGCCGATCATAATCGGCCGATAATAGCTTTGGGAAGTTTGATCGGCAGTCTCGATAATGGCCGATATAGAGAAGCCGATCAGATGACGCAAAACTCGCGAGATATTTTTTTGCGCGCTGCTGAAATGCCATCACCAGTCTGGCGATTCTACATGTTGTGTGAAAAAGACAATACATTAGCAATCTGCAACCTGTGTAACAAGCCAATTCCACGAGGTGGAAGCACCCAAAACATTTTATGGTATACTCTGGTGACCAGCATACATTTGTCAAGCTCTAAGCTCTTCCCAATTACTAACCAAGCACAGGCTGCTATGTTTTAAGTTGACGTGTTGCTCATGTTGCTTGCCAACAAATACAATTATAATTGTAATTTCAATATTTAAACTATATCTAACAACAATTTAAATTAATAAATAATGCTACATGATAAGGCTTCAAGTAGACTTCAAGTAAACAGCTTCTAGTGATCGGCCCCAAAAATCCTGATCGGAGCACCCCTAATATATATATATATACATATATACAGTATTTAGATAATAACACGGTTTTGTAAATGTTACTCTGTACTGTACTCGGTTACTCTTACTTTTTAGGCTTTTGTTTGCTACAGCTCACACAGTAGGTGTTAACTTTAGTAGCTGTACAGGGCGTCCCAAATGTCTGAATGTTTCATCAACCCTGCAAATATTATAAAACGAGCAGCCACGTCTCTGTACAAAGAGAACTGTTTTGCATACACGGGTGACAATGAGTTCTGTTTCATATTTCTGTTGTTGGTTTTAAACTCGTCTTGGCCGCTTGAGAAGAATTGTCTAATGAAAATGCCCTTATATCCAGCCTTTTATGCCTCTCTGTAGATGCATACATTTCTTCTTGCATAATTGCTATTTAAAAAAAAATTATAATAACAACTTAGTCCTGACCCTCTGGCTGGAAGTGAAATAACTGTTACACGTATACAGTGCTGTTGCTATGAGGTATAAACAAGCGTACACACGGCACAGTAAATCACGCGCTCTGCAGAGTCAGTGTTTTTTAATTATGATTCTTGATGCATCACCTACACCTACAGAGGTGTATTCAGGATTGCATGATTGTACTTGGAGTGAGTGTTTCGATAAGTGCAAGAGAGTAAGAGGCACTTCAGTGGTCATGGACGTAGAATGTTGTTGGCACAGGTTTTGCGCAACCTTCCCATTTTATCGGTTCTTGGGACCGGCACTGCAGCCAGCGGCTGGGGTTTGGGTATTGGATGGGAATCGAAGCCGGGCAAGAAACCTACCACTGATCTATCAAGATTGATTTCAGCACTATAGAAAAGAAAGAGAACCTGTATATAGGAAGAACTGGACATTGTCATGACTCATGAGGGGTGGATGGATGAATGGAATGATAAAAGGATCATTAGATGGAGAGCAGAGGGACATGTACTTTACAGACCTTGAAGGGAATTCCAGATATGGTTGGATTCTGCAACAATCCTTGAGAGGTGTACATATTTTTTGTCTTCTTAGCTTTAGGAGAAGGTGAAGGAATGGCTGTTTTTAGGTTTTACGATCCAACGGATCATCATAACTGTACTGTATGTTTTTGACGTATAGAAGATGTGAGGAAAAAAAAAATCTGTGTCCTGATGTGGTTATTCTCAAGGTTTTAACTGCTTTTACTTTTTTTTTTCTCTCACAGGTCCAGCACTACAGCTCCTGTCACAACGAGTGGAACGGCAACTACACACAGCCTCGCCGTCCGCAAGCCTTCATCCCTCCCACGGTGCACGGCCACACCTTCCCTCACGCCAGTCCCACCCACTCAGCCCAGGCCCCTCCCCCAGCCCCTCCCGCCCTGCTCTCCTACCCTCCTTCCGCCCCCGTCGCCCACCTGCTCCCCTCCCCACGTCCTGTCCTGCAACCCGCCTACAGTCTGATGCCCCAGGGCATCAGCATGGGCATCGACCCTCGCCTGCTCCCCTCTCCCACGCTGCACCCGCCGGCCGCCTTCAAAGCCCTGTTCACGCCACACTCGTACGTAACTTCGCCCGCCTACAACGGCTTCCCGCTCAGCCCCACCAAACTGCCCCAGTACCCCTACATCTGACACATACACGCGCATCCACCAACCCCAGGGGCCCTTACTCCTCCGACACACTCGTCTCCAAAAATCATGGCAGTCAATGCATTTGAGATGCAGCAGTTATCATGGAAGAAAATAAATGAGTCGATAAATAAAACTTCATGCCTTTTGCACATTTAATATCGAAAAAGAGCACCCCCTCACCCTCAAGTCATACACAGGCATGATGGGATTATCGATCTGTATATCTATTTTTCTATATTGCCTTCTAAATGTGACGCAATCCCAGTCTGGTGGTAAGGCCCATACTCTCACGCACCAAGGACTCCCTCTTGTTGGTGTTACACGTCTGTATTTTTGTAACAGCCTCATCATCATCATCATCATCACACCCCTTTTGTTTTTGTAGCCCAGTGTTAACTCCTGTACAACATCCCGTACATTTAAGGTTGCTACGCTCCATATTGAGGAAACACGAGACTCAGAACTCATGTGGTGTGCGACCTTCTCCCTCCAAAAAAAAAAAAGAAGTGCCTTATTAAAAGAAAAAAAAATCATGTCTGTGCTGAGTGCGGCGTTGCACTGCTGCATGCACATGACTGCAACAGGACTGCAGCACTTGAAATTCTCTTTTTTTTTTTCACGTTTATTGATTCATACATTAAGTCTGTCTTGATTTGATGAGATTTGGTTTTGTTTTGTTTTGTTCTGTTCATGAGTGACGGTGTGACCCGTTTATCAATATTGTGTGAAAAATGTTATCAAAATGGATTAGGAGTGACATGAATCTATTGTGTATGTTCATAATTCTCCCTATATGTTTATTTTTGTTTTTTTGTTTTATGGTCTCCCCGCCCCCCCCCGCCCGTCCCCCAATGAATTCGATGTGCTCGTTATGGAAGTGTTGACGCCGTAATCCTTATGCATTTCTTCGTCCCTTTTTCCGCTCCTGCTGTATTACGTTTTTGACAAGACCTACCGAGCAAGAGGTGCAGTTAAAATAGAAATAAATATTTTATTACATATATTCTCTTCGGTCACTATTGAGAAGGCTTTCAGGTTTTCCGTCACTGTTCTGCTCTCCTGCGAGGAAGGTTTGGACATTTATATCTTATTCTTGGATCTTTTCCTTAAATGAAATGGGCTTTATTATAATCGCACTGTGCATGAAGCGGGGAGGGGGGGGTGGGTTCACTGGTCTGAATTTATTATTATTTTTATTTCCCCGTGTGGATTTGTCCAGCGTTTTTTGCTGTAGCAAGCGTTCTCATCGAAAATTAACTATGTACAGTTTCCTATTTGATAATCAATTTGACTTAATACTAACAGTATTTACACTGTTTAACACAACTGCAATACAATCCATCATTTCTTGGGTGTGTTTTTCTTTCCCTTTTACAAACAAACAATTTTTTTTTTTTATTCCCTACTCAATTTATTATAATTTTTTAATTAGATGTGTACTTTTGTTGTTGTTGGTATTGGCATTAACCTGCAGATAGCTCTTTAAATCATTCACATGGTTACGTAGTAGCTTGTGCAGAGATTTCAGTATTTCACTGTCGATCTGTCATTTGTTCGAGTATTTTGTTGGAGTGCTTTTTTTTTTTTTTTTTTTAATCCTAAAGTGTGCAATTTTTCCCACTCTTCTATCATCTATAAGCGCGTGACGAGATTTGTTTCCGCTTGTCCGCGGCGTACCGTCTGGCTTTTCACAGTGCTGGCAAATTTATTTCATTTCATTTTATTTCCTACATTCCGTCAGGGAGAAATGATCGATTCTTTTTTTCTCTAACGTGCTTTGTGTTTTTATTTCCGATTTATTTTATTTTGTTTGGCCATCATTATATAAAAAATGCTTTTGCGACACCAAAGACAGTGATTTCTTAAGCGACGTAGCTACTGTTCTAGCCTAGACCTCAGATATTACTCTTAGATGGGGATGTATTAAACATACAAACATTAAAAAAAAAAAAAAAAGATATGTACTTTGTATAAAGGTTGAGGTTGATGTTTAGCTTTTTTTTTTGGTTTGTTTTTTTTTGGGCAAGTTTAATGATTTCATTTATCCTTGAATGTACCATAGATAAGCTGCTATTCACTGATCGCCACTTCGTCATAGCTGTGAGGGTAAAAGTGATTAACTTTGTTCTTAGCTTTCTTCTTATTATTATTATTGTTATTATTGTAATAATAATTTCTTTTGTACGTGTGACTCGACGACCTTAAGATAGACGTGAGGATTTTCTTTCGGTTTTACTCTACTGAGCGGCATCGAAACCTGTTTTTAATGCCTGTGTATATTTTGCTTTTCTGTTTGAAGTGTCATTGTAACTACTGTAGTGCGATTGATGGAAGTTTTTGGTTTGTTGTGTGTGTGTGTTTTTTTTTTTGTTGTTTGTTTGTTTGTTTGTTTGTTTTTTTGGGTGTGATCTCTGTCCATGATTGATTTTTTTTTTTTTTTCCCTTAATCCTTTCGTTTGCAGCCGTGTATTATCTATCTGTAGTGTTAATGGTAATCTTGGGGCTTGTCGTTCCATAAGAGATGCATATCGGTGTATATCAGAGTACGTTTAGATATAAATATATATATATATTAGTATCTCGATAAGGCATAGCTTGCAGGATAGATGAAACTTTTTTTATTATTATTATTATTATTTTGTGGTTGTGTTTTATTGTTTGATTCGAGCTGGAGAAAATAAAAATATATATTTGCGCCGCTATGAAATCGTACATTATTCCGGTTTGTTACTTGCACAGACTTGAGAAAGAAGTGTTTTCTTGTTTATATATGGATTTGCAGTGCTTATTGTTAATCAGAATGAGCGTTTACTTTTTTCAATTTGATTTCAGTCAGATCCACCAGTCCACCTTCATCGATCGCGTCTGATGTACTACTTACTTGGCTAATACTCAAGTCTAGTGTCGATACGAATGAATTCCCGGATGCGTGGTTAGTTGTACCGGCGGCCATTTTTTTCCCTTATGATGATGGTGTGGAAATTCTCACACACACACACACACACGCGCGTATTCTGCTCTGTACAAAGAGCAGCGCTGAACTAGTGCCTTTCAGATGTGCTTCAGACCTTTCCGTTCTGTGCACGCGCACACACACACACACACTTTTACTCATACACACACACACACACTTTTACTCATACACATTAAGAAACACAGCTCTCTTTTCTTCTCGCTCGCGAGGTCATTTTAAGTGTTGTATCTTGTGTTGCGTGTGTTCTTGGACCTCTTAGTGTTGAAAACTTAGTTATGCACTGGTTTGCAGTAGGTGTGTGTGGTGGTTGCTAGAGTTTCGTCTTCGGTAGTGTTCCTAAGTCTCACTTGGTAGTCAGACACCAAACATGCAATGCAGTCGTGTCTTCACATGAGATTTCACACTTTTTAGTTTTTATTTTTTTTAATATTTTAAATCCGTACATTTCATTCGACTTGTTTGCTTGTGTGTGTTTTTAGTTTTTATTGTTTTCTTTCTTTCTTTTCTTTTCTTTCTTTTCCTTTGGCTCAGAAGAAATCTAATAATGAAATGCTATCAGGGATCATTCCTGTTCCTCTGACGTGGTCCTCTCTCCCTTATTGAAGCTTTACATAAGTACACTGTGATTGTAACAAGCTTGGAGGAAGCATCATGCCGCAGTTTACCACCTCGTCCTGTCGTTTTTGTATTTGTATTATTATTTTATTTTTATTTTTTGGTTCAATTGTTTTAATTATTTTAAGCAGCAAACTCGGTCTTTAACAGGACACGACATTCATACCAATGTGCAAGTTATATTGCTTTAATCTACTTCGAGATTTGGTCCAAAAAAATGTGGTGGTGTCCGAGCCGTGAAATAATCCAAAAATGAAACGATGAATAGAAACTTAAGTCACTTTTATAGATGACTTTCTTAAGCATGTAGCACTAGGGACAAGTACACACTCAGACAAATATTGTACAAGTCTGATTTACATCAGAATCGGACTCTTGGTTTCGATTTTTTTTTTCCCGAATTCAGATTCTTCAGATTTACCAAAAAAACAGCAAATTGAAAACTATATGTGGACGTTTGGGAAAACCTTTCACACGGTCAAACTTTGACGTTTGTGTCCTGGAACTTGACCTCGTCTCGAGTTGTAATCCGTTCCTTCCGAATTAAATTTTATTTGAATATTTCATTCCAATTTCTCTGAAAGATTTTGCACCAATCTTAACATTTCTAACAATTAATAAATTTCTGCTGATTACATAAACCACACTAAGAATTCTGTTTACATGAACTTTAAATGAGACATTATCAGCATCATCCACATCATCTGGCTCGATCTTGTTGCTCCGTTATCGTTGATCTCTACTTTTACAGACAACACTCACTCTGTCTTCTGTGGATTTCGAGTTTGCGTGTATGGTCTAGTCTGCGTCTATGGAGTTTGTATGTTCTCCTCAACGCTTTATGGGTTTCCTCCAGGTTACCCTCGTTTCCTCCTAGGCTGATTGGTGTTTCCAAATTGCCCATAATGGGTGTGTGAGCAGCAGTGTCTGACAGGTTTTCCCAAACCGCCACA